>CAJQUW010015714.1:0-232500 GCA_907163375.1 Prostheceraeus crozeri
TCGGAATCCATGCTGAGGACGTGAGATGGATAGATGATTTCTTAGCTAACAGCTTTATTTTAGCTCGTGTCGATAGATTCCTCTCTGATCGCTTCGCGGTCAATATCGGTGTCCCTCAGAGTTGTATTCTTTCACCTATTTTCTTGTGTTCATAAATAACCTTCTACGTCTAACGAATAATTCAATCTACTGTTTCGCTGATGACTCCACTCCTCATGCATCCCTTTCCTATCCCAGTCAGAGGGCTTTTAGACTTTTTTTTTCTTCTAGGCTTAAGTTCCTGTTTCAACGATGACCTGGCTGCATTGGCAATCCTACATGGCTTGTGTTAGACGCATGAGCCGATATCAAAGGCACGCAGGGTGGCTGCGTGAAGGCAGGAGGCTTCATGAACGCAGGAATCTGTCCTGCCTTCCGTAGGGGTGAATGTGGTGCATCGTGATCAACCACAAGTGCTTCATTCTCTTATCAATCGATCTACAAGAAGAATGTAGCTACGTTCGGTCATGCTTTTAGACCATTTAGAGATTTGCAGAGATTTGTTGAAATGCTACAAAATAAAGCACAAACAAAAGATTAATCGTTTTCGGGACAGTTTTCTGTGCTGATTTCAAATGTGCAATTTATAAAATTTTTCATTGAGAACTTTTTGAAAAAAAATTCGATTTTTTTTGAGTTTTTGACTCCCATTTAAGGAAAGTGAATATTAATTGAATGTTTTCTCGACTGATTTTTCGTCCTACTTCTTTAGGCCTATTTCAAAGTTCAAATAAACTTATTATTTCCTGAAAGTTCTTTCAATTGTTAACATCTTCGCATCTTTGCAACCTTGTACTGCTACTAACGCAATCATAAAGAAAATATGTTAATTAAAGGTTGGCAGGTTTTGTAAATGAGGCCAACCTTTCATACAGGTCTAGGGCCTATGGAAAGTTGGGAGTAAAAGATCTTCATTATAAAGTCTACGTACAAATAGATGATCACAACTAACTAGAAAGAGTTGACATTAAGTCGATACGGTTCTTAAAAGTCGGGAAAACGATATATTCATATTCACTTTCCATATATGGAAGTCGAAAATTCAAAAAATCGATTTTTTTTCAGAAAGCCCTCAATGAAAGATTTTATAAATTGCATGTTTGAAATCAGTGCATAAAACTGTTCGGGAAACCGTTGATCTTTTGTTTGCAAATTGTTTGAGGGTTGAACCCTTCTCAGTAAGCGTGAATTGGCAGCTGTGACGTCATCATGTATCTTTGACATGAATTTTCAGATAAACTAAATAGCAGATGAGTGGGAAAGTGACAGAAATCGTCATAGTGGTTGAAGGCTTCAATTTTTTTAGTGTTGAAATCTAGAATTGACCGAACTGCACCTTAAAGCAGTGGTGGGCAACGCGCAGTGGTCCGCCGACGCATATCGGGTGGCTTGCCACCGATCCTCGCATCCAAAATGGCCACGGACATTATTTGAATCGGTGATGTTCAAATATGGGACTTTGACCTTTAAAGGTACTTCTTAGGTTGATGTTGATCTTCTTTAAAATCTGTAAAACCATTGACTAATGACTTAATGAGCTAATTTAGGCACAAAAGTATTCATTCGAATGCTCGAACCATGTTCGTTTACTATGAATATCTTCTCAGTATAAAGGTAAGTGACAGGCATCAACTGCGTGAGTGCTAAGTCACATGGTGTTCATTCGATACCTTGTTGAGCATGTTTCAAGTCAGTATTCTTCCTGTATTTTATTTGTATACTGCACCAATTTTGTGCTAGAATGACATTATCGCACGAGCATCGTTAGGAGAGCATATGCGCGGTTTTTCCAAAGCTGCTTAGGTTGAGTGTCATATGCCTATGTGCACTTAGGTGCATGTAGTTTTAACAGTCTTTATTTCGTTCTTCTTCTAAGTACACAATAAAGAAATTTGAAAATATTTCTGCCTTTTAAAATTTGTGGCCCCACAGAATTAGATTCATCTGCGCGCGCTTCGGTTTCCTAGAATGGAAGGGATATATATGTGGCCTTTATATCGAAATGGCACAGAATTAGACAACTTGCTCCTTCTCGAATGGATAATTCGTGTATCACTTGCTACAGAAAATGGCAAACAATAAGCTGTCAGCAGAGGACACCAGAGTCAGTGAGAGAGGCGTGCGTGCTGTGATATCACTTCGCACACACCAAAACACACGGCTGGCTAACATTCGATTCAGTGTATGCACTATACAGTGAGAAATGCCGAGGAGAGGATGTGAAATCATCAAGTGAACTAATTTTCGTACGCCTGCTACTTTCTTTAATAATGATCGGAAGGGCCAACATTATGGAGAAAACTAGTGCGGAATTATCTGAATTCTTCGAATCTGAAGGAATTGAGGCAATCAAAGCACTTTGCTGGAACTCATATTAATCCGCAAGCGACGCACGACTTTTTTCCTATCTCTAAGGTATTAGGAATTCCTTTTTTCCCACTTAATAGGTTCCTCGATGTGCCGTCAATTTCGTATTAATCATACTTCTAGCAAACCGAAGCAGATAAACAAAACATTTAATTCTGTGGCCCTCTTTCCCAACTTGGTTGCCCACCACTGCCTTTAAGTAACCTCATCACGTCTATTTCAGCAGCATCATGGTGATTTGCCTGGGAATTGAGGGCAGTGCCAACAAGATTGGAGTAGGAATCATGCGTGATGGAGTTGTCCTCGCCAATCCTCGGGAAACTTACATAACGCCTCCTGGAGAAGGCTTCCAGCCATCCGACACCGCCCGCCATCATCGCTCAGTCATTCTCAAAGTCTTGCGCAAAGCATTGGAGGAAGCAGGACTGCAGCCCAACGATATCGACGTCATTGCCTTCACGAAAGGGCCCGGAATGGGCGCTCCGTTGGTCTCCTGTGCGCTTGTTGCCAGAACTATTGCTCAGCTGTGGAGGAAGCCGATTCTGGGAGTCAATCATTGTGTAGGCCACATCGAAATGGGACGGCTGATCACCGGCGCTGAGAATCCGACAGTTCTTTATGTCAGCGGAGGAAATACTCAAGTTATTGCCTACAGTCAGAAGAGGTATCGAATCTTCGGAGAGACCATCGATATTGCGGTAGGGAATTGTCTGGACAGGTTTGCGAGGCTGATCATGTTGTCGAATGACCCATCGCCGGGATACAACATCGAGCAATACGCCAAACGTGGAAGCAAACTGCTGGAACTGCCCTATGTGGTGAAGGGCATGGATGTGTCTTTTTCCGGCATTCTGTCCTTTATTGAAGATAAGGGAATTCCTCTGTGGAAAGCTGGAGAATATTCGTCTGAGGATCTTTGCTTCAGTCTCCAGGTAGGTTTTGAGCGAGATTTGTTGAAGTGTGATTTTGTGTCTCTCGTCTTCTTTGTACTGATATTTTCATACTACTGCCTAATTAATTGAACAGTAGTATGATTTAGTGACTCAAACATGAAATCAGTGTAAAATTCAATGTAAAGCTACGCTGACGTTCATAGACCGGGAGCCCAGGGGCCGTATGCCAGAACAACCCCTAACTTAGGATTTGCCTAAGTTAGGGGAAAAATCCTAAGTGGTATGCTTGAACGTCACCCCTAAGTCACTTAGGAAAAAAATCTTAGGGGATCGCTGGGGGTACCTAAGTTAGGGTTAGGGGGTTGTTGGTATGCTGAAACAAAGTTATGAAAAAATCCTAGGAATTAAATCACAAAATCTTGACGAAATCTAGGAGAACTTAGACCCGCCCCTAAGTCAGGAAATATATATCAATTCTTCAACAAATTTTCTGTATGGACTAAATCAATTAAACCTATTCAATAGTGGTTTAGGTTCACTTTTATTTAACAGGTATATAGTGCCTATGTTCATTTCCTAACAATTTTTTGACGATTTACCCTGTATGCAAAGGTTTTGATTACGATGACACTTACTATCTGTCAGATAATTATTGTAGGCTATCAACGACCAATATAATATTGTAGCTCGACGACTTCCAACTCCTGAAGAAATCGTGCTGAAGAAAGAAACAAAGAAGATCAGAAATATGACCATTATGCAGGAAAATGATCCGAATGATCAATTCCCGGAAACATCGGCGAACGATGGAAAGAAACACCAGCGAGAAATAATAAATAGATACTTTCTTTTAATTTCCTTTTTTCTCAGTTGGATCTTGAATTTCTAGTAATTTTCGTATACACAATATTATTTGCATTGTCACTCTAGTGAATTAAAGTCGTTTTCAAAAATAATCATCTACATTACATTGGAAAATGGAAGGTTGTATTTGACGACATTATCTTGAATTAAGTTGACGAATCTCAATTCACGAGGAAGACTTTGTGTTGAGTTTATGAGAATATAAGAGCTTACATGTAATTATAGCATTATGAAAAGTGAAGCATGCAATAGTGATTACTTTAAATTTGCATTATTTGCAGCTCAAGGTATAAGATTGCATTGCCAAAGTATTCCAATATCAATAACACAGTTTATCTTTTTAATTCATGGTTTTTAACTATTTTTCACTCTTCCTATCTATAGATATTTTGACCATATTCTTTGATCATAGGTTACTCCTGAACATTAGCAAATGCGAGTATTAAATTTGACATTTGAACTAACGATAAATTCAACCAAATGTTAACAGTTTTTGCAGTGAAAGTTAGTAAAAAATAAAGATCTTTGATGGAAGCTAATACTGGGTCGGATACGTCCTGTTATATTCATCATTGGCATGATAAGATTGAATCTACAATATTTTGCTGTGCGCTCCATTCTGATTGGTTGTTGAAATCTACCAGTACAATGTCAACTCATGTAATAATAAATGCTGGTAAAACATTTTCTACATCTATGTTAGCAACTGGTGACACCATCTTCTCAATCATGAGATGACGATTATAATGCAGTCTATTTTGTTTAATTTGATGCAATATTAGCTGAGCTATCGCCAATTTCATGTTTCGACAACTTTTGTGTTGACGATAAGTCCACGGTATTCACTCATTAGTTGAGTAATTAAGACGTGCACACTTTGAGGATAAATGTATTATTCCACATAACTTTGGAACTACTGCATCGATTTTGATAAACGAAACGTTGTCTTCATCGTAACAACAAGATGAATACAACTGCAGTTCCAGTTTGTCGGTGACTGATATTTTTTCAAATTGTTTTTTTTCACCGTCAATCAATCGCCGACTGCAGTTGGTGAGACAATTCGTTGTCATGGTGTGAAAATAAACACAGCTGCAGCAGTCCGGTGATCTGCCAATCAAGTGAACTTAGGGAGAGTCCCCTAACTTAGGGAATTGCTAGGGCACGTTCAAGCATACCGACTAGGATTTCACCTAGCGAATCCCTAAGTTAGGATTCTAAGATAAAAATCTTAGGAATTGTTCCAGCATACGGCCCCAGAGGACCAACTTTCATTCATACAGTGATGTTCATCATGCTTTTCAACAGTAATGCTTTTAAATCGGATCAAAAATGATGGAAAAATGTGAAAAGATTCATATTATCATTAATTATTGCTGAGAAATTAACACATGTAAACGCTTCAGAGCGAATTTAAATCTCCAGGATAACCTATGAAGCCGAATGTTGCATAATCTCATATCCTAAGCTAGCGTCGGCCACTTATGATGGAAGAACTGTGAAATTGATTTTTACTTACGTCATAAATGCTGTATATAATGTAACGTTACAGTAGTCTCCGCTTAATAAGCCCACCTCGGGGTCGAGTCTATCTGGGCTTATTAACAGAAGTATCTACAGAATGATATATTTTACATTCACAACGTGCATACTTACAGACCCATATAATGTTCATGTATTTGTAGATGCATATACTGACACAGTATTGTGAAATACATGTTCTGTTTGTTTCATTTCTCATTGATTTTGTGTAATTCTTGTAAAATAAATGTAAAATTCAGGGAAAACTTAGGGAAATCGGTGTAATTCCATTAATGAAAAGATATAGAATCAACAACTTCAACAACAATCAATATCTTTGTCATGCAGATAAAGTATGCCAGATTATTACATAGTTGTAGAATCTATTTCAGAATCCCTTCTATACTTGATAAACTTTGTTCCCAGGGAAAATCTTGATAGAGAGGGATTCTATCGCGGATATCTATGGTCCTAATAATCTGGCATACTTTGTAACGGATAGAGGAGGATTTCATGTGATTAGCCGGGATAGGAGGGACGACTAACCAATTAATGGCCCGAGGGCAAAATTGGATAGTCGTCACGAGATATCGTTGCTAATCACATGAAATCCTCCTCAAACTCCCTAGGGCACTGATAGTTTTAGAAAATTATCGCTCTCAGACATTTATTTGTAGATATCTGATTAGATATCTACCTGATCTGACTTGTCCATACTAATCTCCATCCAGCTGTCTTGCTAGAGCTCTATGTTTTTAGCATTAATATCTTGCCTTCAGGGCAGGGAAATTAACATAGATACAACTTTAACTGGATATTGAAATAGCATTACAAAATAAGAGTGGTATTCTCTAAATAACGGATATAGGATAGCTATGAGGGACATCTATGATTAATATACGATATCTAAGGGACGTTCACCTCCCATACCATGTACTGGACTGGAGGCTAGTGACTTTGGTAGACTTGATGAATGACGGTAGTGTGTATCTGGATAAAACCATTGACCAAATGGGAAAAAACAATTCACTTCCTTATTGTGAAGTACATCAGAATCCAGCTGAATTGATTGGTGAACATACCGGTACTAATTAATACGCCCGGCCCAGTCTTGCAGAGAAATTGTCGAAAGAATCTGTGCAGTGTACACATACAAGCATATCATCGATGGTCAATTTCAAATTAATGGTAACTTTCTATATTCATTGATTTTCCTATTGTTATCTAAAACCTCCTCCTGTATAGTAATTTTGACCACTGGTGGACTTTATTCGAGAATTCAAGAGGCAATGAAGCGATATATCATGTTTGATTTATTTTCGGCCTTGAATTATTCAACTTTCATTAAACGAAAGGTGATGGCTATTTTTACCACAGTGATACACGAATGTTTTCATTTTTGTCCAAAAGTTTGGCCATTGCGGATCAAATTGTTTTTTAAATTAAAATCAATTAATTGTTGGCCTACTAGCCTTTCTTCTGCAAATAAAACAATTAGGTAGTTCTCCTAAATTTTCGCCGTAGGCTTTATCAAGGGAATTATTTACTTATTATTATTATTATATTACAAGTAAATAATTCCCTTGATAAAGCCTACGGCGAAAATTTGGGAGAACTACCTAATTGTTTTATTTGCAGAAGAAGGCTAGTAGGCCAACAATTAATTGATTTTAATTTTTAAAAAATGTTCTAAGCTGTGTTGCGGAAGCGGTGATTTCGAGTGAAAGCGGAAGCGGGAGCACTGAAAACTAGCGCTTGCGCTTCCGAGTTCTGACTGTATTGACATAGTGTTGAAGTATTGACATACTTGTAGATGGTGTGATGTTTTGTTTCTATAATTGATCTTGCAGTTTATATGAATAGACAGCTGAAAAAAGAACGCAGTAGGCTGGGCTACTGAAAAGGAGAAGGCAAATATTTATTACCGTAGGTATTCTAAAATAAGCTGAATTAATAAATTTAGGAGGCTACCGGTATACATACATTCAGAGGCCCAATATGATAGTGACCGGAGCTTGGATGTAATGTTCCGGGTGCTTCAGGAAACGGAAGTGATGGAAATGCGACCGCTTCCGCAACCTTGGTTATAACTATCTTTAGCAATGAATATGTTAAGCAATCAGTTACAAAAATTTGCTACAAGAATGAATCCAATTTCACTTGTTTCATAGGCTGCTTTCGCAGAAATTCACATACACGCGCACACACTCAGGTCTCTACGCCTCGCCACCCACAGGAGATACGTTGAGCAACACCAGCGTTTCCAATACTACTCCGAAGTTTGATTATGTTCTGCAGTGTCACAAAGAATCAGTAATATTATTACTATGTTTCATCAGTTAATTGTGCCTGCTTATGTGTGTTATATCCACGGAAAGCAGAGCTGTGCGCGAATCAAAAATTCGAGGATTCGTCAATTCGCAAAACATCTGAATCAAAGAGTAAATATTATGTTGTAAAGATCCATTGTTTCACATACGTATCTTTCCAATTCATCCCACAAGTGCTCAGTTGAATCAGGATCAGGGCTTTGTAGTGGCTAGTCTGTCAGTTGTCTTATGATTTTCATTTCCACGTGTGGCATGGTGTACCATCGTATTATAAAATGCATGTATGTCGACTGACCATCACGACTGGTCATCAGGAGGCAATCCGAGCATCCTCTGGAACCCCCGAGAATCGACATTTCCATTGGATCGCAAGTTGACGCTCTCCACCAGAAAGGACTGCTCACGAAACCACAATTGATCAAGTCACTGAGACGTCGCAGGCATCATTTTAACCGACGAAGGCTTCGGGCCAATTTTTGTGCTTCACAGTCGAAGAAACTTTCAACAATCGCAATAACTTCGGTGACACGATGACTAATGCCTAAATAATCCAATTCTCTCATTAATCTGGGTTTTATCAGCTGTGCCATCCTACCATTTAGTCCATTCGAAGCGGTTCTTTTCAAAGTTCCACTCCTATCATTCGTATTTTATTTTCGTCAATGAGGTGAATAATGGAGAATTTAAGTGTTACGAATTATTTTTTGATTGCACAGTTAACAACAATGAAATTAAACGATTAAACGATAGATCAAATTGCCACGCAAAAGATGTGCGGCTGGTAGGATTCGAACCTACGACCAAGGTTAACTAGACTTGTGCTCTAACCAACTGAGCTACGAGCCACTTACGCGACTGTGTCAATTGGCAGGATCAAACCCTCACCACTACACATCAGTTCTCACGTAATGAAGACGTTTTGGTTTTGAAAGAGATTTCCGTTGGTCAGCAACTCTGCTATTATAATCTGATATTTGGTGATGTTTCAAGAAAGCCATTGAAGAATGATGACATTTTATGAGGGCAAGACTTTTTTCGAAAGTCCGTAAATTTCATTGCTGTTTTTGCACTATAAGCCTACACTAGGGTCTTGCTTTGATAGATAATCACCACAAATCTGCATGTCTAATCTTCCACTAAAAAGGCTCACGCTAATTGGCTCACGAATTAGGTGAAAAGCTGAAGCGTTGTTCATTTGTGAAATAACAGTAATCGTGGAAACTTCTTCGAAATATTTTCTTTTTCAAAACTTCGCTTGCATTTCAAATTGTCAATTGATAACTGAGTTACGTAGAGGTGCATTAAGATCCCTGCGCGGAAAATTTCCTCTCGGCAATTGGACACGCTGAGCGACACGTATTGCGCTATTCAGCAACACAGGCAGTAAATTGTGAAATTCAGAGACAAAAAACTTCCAGTTAAATTAGCGATCTAACTAATTTTTCCACTGCAGTTAACTTTGACATTTGGTCAAACTCATGAATAGATTTCAAATTCTCCATTATCTCAAGTCATCTATACAAAAAGAATGAAGTCGAGCAGTTGTCTTCTTCAAATTGTAGAACTAAATACATCAGGAATTTCACGATTTATCAATTCATAAGGACTGAAGTTGAGTTAAGGAAAGATTACAAGTACGAGAAAGGAAATGGACGGATAAGTTCAGTCAACCGCCACACATACAGTGCAGAATTCTGGGCTTATTAAGCGGAGTGGTGGGCCTATAAACCGGAGGCTTTCGCATAGGAATCAATGGGTTAAGTCTGTACCGGACTGAGTTGGGCTTTACAAGCGGCCGGGATTATTAAGTTTATTATTAATTACGAGTATTATTACAGTTCAAGCGTAATAACGTTACACATATTAAATTGTGTCATTGTAAAGAATTATCCAAGGTCTCAAGCGGAACCTCGCGAGCATCGCGACACAGGCTTTGATACATTTCAAATCCTATCGTGTGTATCTGACATTAATTTATCTAAAAGTGTGACTGGCTGTTTCTATGAGTAACAACGCTACGTCGCACGTAAACACTAAATTACAATAACTTATTTTCCTACCGTGGTAGATTTCTTCCTTTTTTCATTTTTTATGCTTTCTATGAGTACTAGGTTGTATGGTTTGTGTCTTACAGTATTGCTATGCTTTGATTTCTATTATGTTCATGTATAAGGATATCTCTATATTTTCCTAAGTATCTGTTATGAATGATTAAAATTTTATATCTAAGTTTGCATCTAAGATTCGTTCCTGTCCAAAGTTAGCACCCGTTGAGATTGGATGAAAGGTCTCGTGCTAATAGATCGTAATGAATTTCGTGGCTTTTTCATTTATAAACAATCAAAAGGGGATTCATTTTTTTTAAAGTCTTTTATAGACGCAAAAAGACGAAGATTCGTATTGTGCATAAATTTCATCCTGTCACATCAAACTTTATATCAGTTTTTTGCATATCAGTGCGACAGGTGACGCAATTGCATCTATTGAGCGACCGAAAAGTTGAAATCCACAGAAAAAATCATACATTTTAGATTACATTTGAAGCTCAGAAAGCCGAAGTCACGTATTTTAAAAATCCTTATGGCATAGAAATTTTCATTCAACTTTGGCAAGCCAAAAGTATTCACAAATAATATACCCTACGTTTCTAAAAAACCCGATGCACAACCTGTATTTGACTGTAGATATTTGACACAGTACCTTGAAACAGCATTCATATAGATATCTAGGTGATCTTCAGAGATGAATTTTGAAGTAAAATAAAATGATTGAAGCTTCCCTAACATAAAAAGAATTTCTTTGGGACTAAGTGGTACGCGGCGAATGTTTAACATTTCAAGTGGTAGTGAGACACTAGAAGGTTGTGAACCACTGTTTTAAGAGCTGGTTAATCCAATGGTTACATCAGCATTGCATGTATAAACCTACGGATTGGAGAACGCCTCATAAGGACTACTTAAATTAATTATTCAAATTAGTAGGCATGATATTCTATTATAAATGACTGCTGGGATGATTTTATCATCGTATGAGAATTCTATTGCTAATTGTTCATTGCTATTCAACTAGTCCTCAGTTCTCTTCTCTCTTTACAGGAAACCGTGTTCGCCATGCTGGTGGAGACTACAGAGCGTGCCATGGCCCACTCCGGCTCCTCTGAAGTGCTCATCGTCGGCGGTGTCGGTTGTAACCGGCGATTGCAGGAGATGATGGGACAGATGGCTGTTGAGAGAGGGGCCACCTTGTATGCCACGGATGAAAGATTCTGCATCGATAACGGAGCCATGATTGCTCAAGCCGGAGCTGTGCAGTTTGAAAGCATGAAGGATAAAAGTGGGGATGATTTGAAGGACACTTGGTGTACACAGAGATACAGAACAGATGATGTGTATGTCACGTGGAGAGATTGACAATAAAAATGTGATTTATAAAGTGAAAAATGAAAGTTTTATGTTTTTGAATTGTTGAGGGATTTTAGGGAATTGGAGGAGAATAGCCCAACAGACTACACCAAAAAATACTATTTCATGTGTTTCAACTATCTCAAACAATTTTAACAAGCGCCCGAGGGACGTTTCCTTCAGACCATTTCACTTCACACTGAAATTCATGCTCAATAGCAGCTCCCTATTCTAAAGAAAAGCTGCAGGTTTTAGTCTTGTCGTTGGTCTATGTATTGTAATAGACATAAGTAGCGAAGAAAAAATTGGCCGGGTTTTTTCGCCAGTATCCTACAGTATACCGGTAGGCTACTTTCAACAGATAGGAGCGCTTTTAATTAAATCAACAGATTTATTAACCAGTCAGTGATATTTAATGAATACCAGTCGACATTTCACTAACTTGCTAATTCCGAATCTCAAATTAACCCGGGCATGGCTACAACTTTAAATAGGGAGTTGTGTCGATGTTGAGAGATGTGAACTCGGCCTGCTGATGATTCCTGATATCATGGATGAAATGGCAGCTATTCAGGCCTGTTCCCATTTTTCAACTGAGGATGTAACTCACTAGAAGTCTGTTGCCACAAAGTTCAGACAATTCAGGGCACATGATTTTGCTATTACACTTCGGACGTGAGTGCTAGCATCAAAAACAATGTATTCCGGGTATTCGTGGAATTATCTTCAGATGAAATGTTCAGATTTCAAGTGTTACGGTGCATATAATCAGAACCGTAGGCATTGCATAGAAGTTCACTACTTGCGAAACTTAGCTTTAATTATAATCAGAAGGCTAAATTACTACTGTATGGATAAAAGTGAATGGCAGCACTGACATGATCAATTTATTCCGAGGGGCTAGAGCAGCTGTGGTTCAGTTGCTTAAAAATGAATATGTTTGAATCCTTCCATATGTAATATGCTTTTAAAGTTATTTACTGAAAGATATTCGATGATAATTTGCCAGATGACACAGGCCCTGAGACCGGTTGATCTCACCAGTAAATGATGCAATTTCCCTAGTCCGTTTATTTAAGTCAGAATTGATGTTTTTGTCTACGAAAGGAACGTTCAAGTTCTGATCAGAGTCCACAAGCCGTGCTATATCGGTTGTCTTCTTATGGCTGATAGACCTATCAGTGAAATTTTCCTTTCTTAGTACACGTAGTACCTAGTTCATTTACATCTATCCAGTGAGCTCATACCCCAGCAAGGTCATTGTCCAACAAATGTATGCAAAACCATTATTGATTTCTCGTAAGTCATAGGCTATGCAAGGCTAATCAATAAGATCTGAAGCCTGACTTTGCGCAAGATTGCTCTGATCAGACAAAGAAAGTCTGCATGGTATTTTCTGGCGAGGAATTCAAGAAAGCTCCGATCAGAGCTGACAGGAATCTGATTAGACTCAATAAGACCGCAGTCATCTAACAGGAACTAACAAGGAATTTTCTAACATCCTTCTACTATCGACAAGATGTTCTTAAATACAAATTGAATCCAAGAAGGGGCTGCAATTGGGTGTAGTTCATTTTATGAATGCGGATGTGAGATATTACTTGCCAATATTCCAGGGCCAAACTTTTAAGTGACTTTTCCTTAAGACTTACATGTAGGTTGTAATAGTCGCTGAAATTTTGACACGCAATCCGGGTAAGCATTATTACAACTTTTATCGAAAAACGAAAATTGCTAGAAATGCACATGTGCGATATTGATGTGACAACGACAAAGTTCCTCTTGAACACATAAATCAGGGGTGCTTTGATAGACAGGAATTCATTACATTTTCTGCAATTTATTTCAAGAACTTTCAGTTGCTTGCACACGTTCATCATCAGCATGGATTCTTCAGATTTTCGATCGTTCTGAATCAAGAGATTTGTTGAGATTCGATGGTTCTGCATCAATCAATTTTCAAGATATCTTGAATTTTGACTTTACAAACCGCACACATTTGATACTTCATTCGGTTCAACCGTGACATTGTAAAGGATAGTCAACAAGATCTCTCAGTGCCGTTCACATTGACGCGGCAAAACAAGAACGAACAATAGTTCATCATTGAATGGGATCACACTTTCGGGATAATTCTCCCAATTTATCAAATAGATATTAAATCAAATAGTGAATAGCTGTTTGTTGCAGTGTTGATCATTGTAGCGACGACTTAACTTCTCTTGGCAATGGAGACAAAATGAATGGCAGTGAACGTGTTCGGAAAGTCTTGAAATAATATCACGAACTAAACTGAGCTTACATTGATCAGACCTTTCACCTCCTTGCGGCTGCGATGGTTGTCTCCTCTTTGACGACGACGCATTAATATAATTAGAACAACAATACATGCTGTAGCAACTCCCATCATGAAATATCCAATCCCAGCAAATACAGGTTCCATATTATTTTCAAAGCTATTTGTACCAGCTTTGTTGATGTTCGATGGTTTTGAATCAATAGCTTTGTTGATGTTCGATGGTTCAGCATCAATCAGTTTGTAAGATATTTTGAATTTTGACTTTACTTTCCACACACGTTTGATATTGATCCTGACACTCTGACTGGTGTTGGAATAGACATCGGGTGGAATTACATTCCCACAGTACTTCGTGACACCCATCTTTTTGCCACTCTCTCCAACAAAGATCGTCAAGTCGTGCTGAGAACAATCTACAAAGAAACTTTCAAAGTGGAGACGAACACCTTTTGATTTCTTCCTTTCAATTACCCATTCACAGAAAGGCATGAAGTCTTTAAATCGATTGATTCCACGACTTTCAATAACACCTTGTTCTCCTCTCAGTATTCGCTGACCTCCACACCACGAGTTATTTGACATTCTTGCTCTATCGATGAAATGGTAGCTGATGTTGAATCCCTCGCCTGCGTATTTATCCCCATTGCTTTTGAACCTCAACATCATGCTTTGACCGCTGGAATAGAGTTCGGATGGGAAATATTTCTTCCGTCCACACATCACCGCCAATTTCGGACTCCGGTCATTCCCGCCATCGTAGACAGTGAGGTAATCTTGTCCTGGTGCACACAACATGTCAGAAGTAAAATCCACCTTAAAATACTCAACAACAAGATGAATGACTTTCCCTTCTCCTCCTCTGATAATCCACTTACAGTCCATGTTTCGTGGATATTTATTTTCTCTATCGAATTGTTTATGACTGGTGAGGAAACCTCCGGATGACTTCTGCACAAGATCTCCACAAGTTGAGGAACTTTGAGATCGTAGAGGAGGAATTGCAGGAAGAAAATAGAAAAGTATCAGTAAAGAGTGCAATGTGCTCATCTTGAAATGTTCTTCACAAGAATGCAGTAAGCGGTTGAGAAAATGTATCAGTTGACCATTGGAATCCGTGTTTCGTATTCTTATCTTTTGACACTTGACTGATGAGTTTCACCCATTCGTCTAGTTTTGTTCTTGACACTATTTTTGTATCATATTTTGAACTAGAACAATTAATCTAATCTGATAGCACTTATCAAGCAGAAAATACAATAACCTTACTGATTGATGATCACGAATGACTGCAATGAAATGATGCTCTTGACAATCATATAATACAAAAAAGCAACACACTCGACCCTCAGCAAGATATAATGGCATCAGATATATTACAAAAAAATCATGTCATGAATGAATTACTACCAGCCATGCGTCAAATTATCAACTTTTCAGAGGCAAAAAAACTGTGTAGATTGCAATTCTTATTGAAAATGGAAACCACCTTATCATGTGCTTATTAATATCCTTCTACTATCGAAAAGATATTTTCAAATGCAAATTGAATCCAAGAAGGGGCTGCAATTGGGTGTAATTCATTTTATGAATGCACATGTGCAATATTGCTTGCCACAACATTTTAAGTGACTTTTCCTCAAGACTTAGGTTCTAATAGTCGCTGAAATTTTGACACGGGATCCGGGTGAGCATTAATACAAATTATATCGAAAAAAACGAAAATTGCTAGAAATGCGCATAGTTGCCGCCGTTCCAAAAATGCTCATATGCAATATTGCCGAGACACCGACGATATGTAAGTCTTTAACTCTGTCTAACTAGGTTTGAACTCAGGTCTTCCGTGCGCAGAGAGAGCACAACGACAAGCCGCTGCACCAGTCCGCATGAAATCGCCCGATTTGAAATTCAAAAGATATTTATCAAGCACAGGCAAAGCATGCATTGGCCAGCGATAGATGTGAAGTATACCATTTATAAGAGCCACTGCTAAGCATTCATGAAGAATGTTCTGAATAGCCTATTTTTGTTTGAATTTCATGTTCAAAATTTCATCAGAAACCAAACACTTGGTGGCGATCAATCTTGAAGATAAACATGTAAGAGATTTTTAAATGTCAGGGTAATAGACGTGATAAAAGCCTTGAATTGACTCTACAAATGCGATTGAAGAAAAGAGAGATTTATTTTTGGATTTTTGTCGACAGGAGCCTCATCTGCTTTGAGAAATTATCAACTGTTGGCGCCGATGCGATATTCCAAACTCGTTCTTAGTATGCAGACTTTGATTGTTAGTCAATAAACGATTGAGAAATGTAATGCCAGGAATAGACCGCAGTGATTTTGTCTAAAGCATTGATCGTGAGGAACTAAAACAGTTCCGATCGATTTTTGGTGAGAAGCAGCAGCCACAGTATCGGCCACGTATTGCTCCTACTTACAGAAAGAACTTGGTCAGTAAAGACCCTCTCAGTTGCCTACATGACAGAGTATAGTTATTTACGCAACAAGTGCAAATTATCCATCTTTATTGCATTTTTCGAGATCAACATGTCTATGCAGGAGCCCGAAGGGCGAGTACACAGTTTGTTGATAGAGAAGAATGCAAGTAAGATGGATATCTTTGCATGAGTTGAGTAAGTAACTTTATATTTCACAGGATCCGCAGAATCTATGACCATCAGCATAGAAGTGGATAATGGTACACTAGAATGGAAGTTTGATATCTTGCCTATGTACAATGATGGCACATGGAAAATCTATCGATTGTAGCCCGTTAGATCGCCCGCCTCCGGTACGAGCTCGTGTACCCGAACTCGGCCCGGTAAACGGGTCGTTCCTACCATCACGTAACCGGTACGAGCTCGTGTACCCGAAGGAGGTTCCAAAAAAAAAAATCCGCCCTGCTGCTTGATTTACGGGCTTTCATGTAAACTCCAGTGCTCTGTATTTTAGCTGGAGATTAAATGAAAGCCCGTTTTTACAAGCAACAGGGCGATATTCGATAGTCAAACTATTTACCAAGTTGGTTGTGAAAGTTGTTGACAGCAAATTGCAGGATTTTCATGAAGAGAATTGCAAGTGAGACGGCGGCATTGTTTCATATGAAATAGCCTACTTTTCCATGGATTAATACACTGTGTCTATTTGTGCCTGTCATTGACAACTATTTTCCAATTTTTTAACCCTGGAATACTAATTGAAATTTGGTTCACAGAGTCATAATCGAAAATAGTCGGTTTACTGGTTGTAAGAACGTCTCAAGAATTCAAAGATGAAAATGATAATTATTGGATTATTTCTCCTTCTAGCGGTCAAGAAACCTAGCGCTTTCTGGAATAAACACACCGAAAGTTATCAGTCATTTATCAGATAAATGAAATGTCGCTGGAAATCATCAATTAATCACTAAATGACGTATGTGATATAGTGTGATGATATTTTGGCAGCTGATATTCGAAAGCATACAAAGGTTTTGAAAATTGTTCAAATATAATGAACAGGGGAGCCCGTTTAAGTAAAATGAATACTTTGAGATTTCTTGGCCTCTGATTTCAAGCTGGAGCAATGCATGCTCTGTAAATCGACATTACAAGTTGCATATGTGTCTGATCTTGATAGATTATAGGAGCGATATTTCAAAATGATGACCATACAGAACGTTTTACTGGATTTCCTTCTTTGTCATCCTGTCGCTACAGTATTTTGTAAATTCACTATTGATTTTGTGTACATGATCTTTGGACAAGGGGCAACAATCCAGATCAAAAATTGACTTGATAATTAAAAATGCCAACCCAAAAACAAGAAAGCCAGCTCGCAAAATTCGCTTTTTGCCCCAACTAAGTTCCCCCGGAGTGTGCCGTAATTATCATGCAATTTCCATTCTAGAACTTTCTATGGTATTGTTAATTTCTATGACCATCAGAGTCTCATAGCAGTCAAATATCCACCTCTATCTGTTATGGAATGTAGATATCAGCGTTATGTCTTGAGATTTCCATGTAGAATCTACCGTTTTAGAGGATGAAAAACTTTCTATGTGCTAATGTAGTTCAATGAAGGATTGCAATAAAGACTGTTTATTGTTACTGAGTAAGTAAGTTTGTCAGCCGATATTTCACCTGTCATTTTTCAATGAAAGTCGTTCATATAGCTCCAAATCCAAATTAGACGGCGTTAATTTCATAACTAAGGCCGTCTAGTATGCTGCAATACCATTGAGGTAGGAGCATTTCACCGTCTATCTTCGCATTAAGGGTGATGCAAACATCAACAGTTGACAAGAGCCAAGAGGCCGAAAATTCCTGTAACTTTGATTTTATTATTCACTGTTTGACCAAATAAAAACACGGAGTTCACACTGAAAAGTGTTCTTGCTTTTGCTGTTATCAAATGAAACTTCCGAACCGACTGGTCGAATATGTATCTTCGCATTCCCAGTGAAAATGACATTGAAGTTGATTGATAATTAGTTAATAAGTTGAATTGATAATTCTTCGTAAATAAAATAATTTTTGACAGCATAGAGTAAATATGTAGGTAGAGTGTCGACTTAAAAAAGTATCTGTATACAGTGAAAATTTTTATATGAAAAGATTCAGTTTTTTTCGGAGAATACGTTCCTGCGGTCCAAAACATTATTTGAGCAGCTTTGAAAAACCTCAATATTTGCCAATTTAATTACTACCGACATGACTCCCCGTTGTAAGAAGTATGAAACAAGTTGGATATCAAAAGGAATGAATATTCGCTAACAAGCATCGCAACTAAGCGGAAATTGTGCTGATGATCAAGAAAATGTAGTGAACGGCATTATAATGGAAGTCTTCATAAAAAGTTGAGATTTTATTCTCTTGTGGTTCAGCATGAAAGCAATGGGGTCATCGAGTTGCTAATATCACAAACAGCACCGCTCCGAGGCTGTCATGACACGGAAAATCTGTAAAATAATCTCATTTCCATCTGCTTTATACTGTCATAATCAGTCAATTCCGTTGTAATTTCTTGAAAACTGCATAAATGTGCATGTCTCACATTTGGAGACAATTCCAACTGTATTCACCTCGAGTTCATTTAATAAAATCGAAAGTGTATACACATTGGGGATTTAATAAATGCGGAGTTTCCACTCTACCTAATATACCTACTCTATGTTTGACAGTAATTGAAATAATAATTAGAGAAGTCAATCTGAGGCAAATGGTGGAATATTTGAGAATCTTTTTTCTAGCTGTCATCGATGTATGTGAAAGTCAATACCTCAACGTCTTTTAATATTGAAATGATTTCATGACATGCCGTACCTCATTACACGAAAGAAATCGAAACCCTCAAAGCAACCCTTTATAATTTTGCTGTTACCGGACGTTGTATCGTCACAGCATTGCCACTTTTCAAAGGAAGAATTTTTCAATAAACAGTATCCAAATTTGCCATTCTGACAAATAGTTTGCTATTGACAGTAAAATTGAAAATCAAAAGCCGTTTTCCCATTTTTAAGTTGTATTTGCAATCATCTCCGATATTTTAAGTTTCTATAACTTTCTCGATGATCATTCACAGATTTATCAACCTCAAGAGGTTGATAGAAATTTTCACATTTCTATCAGTGAATTTCCATATTTTCAATTTTCGCGTGCTACTGATACTTCTTTGTGAAACGCAATTCTTTTCCAGACTGCTTAAAATACTAATTTTAAGCAGTGTGGGACTGATATAAATCACTGCTTAATATTTGGTTTTGTGAAACGCTGTTAATTTCGACTGCTTTAAATCACTGCTTTAAATCACTGCTTTATATTTATTTTAAGAAACGCAAAAAATTTTCCACACTGATAAAAATGCTGATATAAAGCAGTGATATATTTTATGAAACAGGCCCCAGGTGTGAGATATGCACATTTTCACACTTGGAGAAATTTGCACCGAACTGACTGATCCTGATAGCAATACAGAAGGAATAATAGGATTTTACAAATCCTCAGTGTCATGAAAATGTTTGAGAGTTAAGTTTGTATTAAAGATCATTATTAACTTTAAAGAATGTAAATGGGTCCACACTACTATTCAGATTCAAGAAATGAAACATAAATTTATTGAATCACAAAGACATGAATCAGTGACATGCCACGCTCAATTACGCGTAATTACACATGACCCTAAACATCCGTGGCTATGCGTGACATTGCGGCAACATCTGTCGGGATTCCTGTTATATAGACTTTGCGTCTCATGTGTCTGCATGTATCAGAGGCTAAACAATGTGATAGGACCTATATTTCATGCTCAGGGCAGACAGAACATGCTTAGCGGTTCATCCGTGGTTCAAACGGCACCGCAGACAACCGTAGACGACGCGCTCGCCCTGACAGCATCAGATCAAGTGATTCCTGACACTTAGTGCAGCGTGTATGCAGGCGGGTGGAAGAATCGACTGTCTTTAACCACAGATGTTTGGGTGTTCCGTAATTGCGCGTGAATTACGCGTGGCATGTCACCTAGTGTATGCACTGAGACTTTCCGTCATGTGGCCGAGTTGTCACTTAACCCAGTCTCATTCTTTTTGTAGGCCCTACTAAGTGTTAAGCAGGAATGCCGAATGTGCTTTTGTTGTTTCTTTGTTATAAGGTTTGACCCTACTAAGATTTGAACCAAGGTCTCCCGGACGCAGAACGAACACTCTACCACAAGGCCATCACAGCGACGGTCATTTTTATATCTAATGCGTTTCATGCTACCGGTAGGACTACCACATCGCTAGTATATAAGCACAGGAATGATTTGCAAAAATTTAGCTTCTTAAAAGTGATAATATATTTTGTCAATGTAATAGAGTAGATATATTAGATAGAGTGGTAACTCAACATTTATTAAATCCTCAATGTGTATACACCTTCGATTTTATTAAATGAACTCAAGGAAGATACAGGTGGTATTGTCACCTAATGTGAGATATACAAATCTTTGCAGTTTTGCAGAAACTACAACGGAATTGAGTGATCATGATTGTAATGCAGAAGGAATGATGGTATTTCACAGATTCTCATGACAGCCTTGGAGATTAAATGTTTGCTAAATTAGCAATTCGATGGGTTCCTATTATTTTCCTGCTCAACCTCAAGGTATAGCGTGATCATATCACAGGCAGCCTGCCACTTGCACAGTAAAATCACATAATCAAAGACAATGACTTCATTTAACTTTGAAATATGTAAATGGTTCCACATCACTATTCAGATTCAAAAAGTGAAACATGAATTTAGTGAATCATAAAATCATGCCGGTAAAAATTGAATTAGTAACCTGAAATTTCAGCCAATAAAGCACGAATAATATCGCGACTTTTTCATGAAGACTTTCATTGCAATACAATTAATGAAATTCCCTTGATAATCAGCTTGATTTCTTCTTAGTTAGGATGCTTATTAGCAAATATTCATTCCTTTTGATATCTAACTTGGTTCATACTACTTATATGGGGCGTCATCTCGGAAGTATATAAATTGGCAAATTTTGACTTTTTTCAAAAGTGCTCAAACAATTTTTTGAACCACGGGAACGTAATCTCCGCAAAGAACTGAATCTTTTGATACAAAAATTTTCACTGTGTACAGATACTTGTTTGAGTCGACTCTCTACCTATATATCCCTACTCTATGTTGTCAGACATTTATCCTACACAATCTATTTTGTCGGTCATTGTTAGTTCTTGTATAGATGATTGCACTGAACACCTGCAATATCTGACAAAAAGCGACAAAATGAATAGCTTACTCGGAGCAATTGAAAGGACATCTTTGATCTCATGCCGGCGCTTCGTCCGTTCTTTATTGAGGCATAACACGGAACTGATTACATAGCTGTTAACACGTCATGGATTGACAAGCTGCATGAATTACTCTGATCTGATTGGTAGTTGCACAACACATTCATTTTAAGAACTCTTCAAGCTGCATATGGACACAAACAGAAACATGTGAAAATATACAAGGGAAAGTTAAAACATGCAAGGTAAAAGACATAATACTGGAAAATAATAATGAAGTAATGAAGAAATGCATAATGTAGGCAAGCATTGCCGTAACACAAAACAAAATTAACTGAAGTAAATACTACATACCGGTAATCACAAAATTGTGGCAGTGAAGATCCGGTCCTTCTGAACACAGAGGGGAGGGTTAAACCACTTGATGGCGACTCCTTCGGCGATAAATAGCTGATATGCTGATCGGCATCGCTTGATCGAAGTAAAATCTTTGATGCTGCGATCGGCACGTCGTGGACAATCCTGCAGATGCTTCGTGATGCTGGAGTTGGGCGACTTGTTTGATCGAGGTCGAGAAGTTCCACACAAGATCCAGTTCGGTAAGTGCTCTTTCACGCGGACGCGCAAAGGTCGACTACACTTTCCTACGTAAGCTGCTCCGCAGCCACAAAGAAATTTGTATACCAAGTTGTGTTGGTAGGGCAGTGGAGTCGAATCTTTGGGTGCATTAGGGCACAGACGACGCGTTGCAAAGGTCAGACATACCTTGAGCTGGTAGTAGGTACTCTCAACTGCTTTCACAATGTTGCCGTACACATGGGAGCACTGTGGTCCGTAGTATGGAAGACGCACGTAAATGCGCTTCTTCTCGGCGACGATAGGCTTATCCATCACGGTAGAGTAGCGGCGAATAAACCATAAAGGATATCCGTTGCGTATTAGAATATCCTCCAAGTACGATTCTTCTTCAGGAATGAATTCCGGAGAACAAATCTTCCGGACACGATCAAACAACGTACGAACTAAGTTGATCTTGTACTTTTTGGGGGAGAACGCCGTATACTGAGAGTAAAGGCCTGTAAAGGAAGCCTTTCGAAACACACGAGATAGAAGCCTATCGTGATGGATAAGCCTATCGTCGCCGAGAAGAAGCGCATTTACGTGCGTCTTCCATACTACGGACCACAGTGCTCCCATGTGTACGGCAACATTGTGAAAGCAGTTGAGAGTACCTACTACCAGCTCAAGGTATGTCTGACCTTTGCAACGCGTCGTCTGTGCCCTAATGCACCCAAAGATTCGACTCCACTGCCCTACCAACACAACTTGGTATACAAATTTCTTTGTGGCTGCGGAGCAGCTTACGTAGGAAAGTGTAGTCGACCTTTGCGCGTCCGCGTGAAAGAGCACTTACCGAACTGGATCTTGTGTGGAACTTCTCGACCTCGATCAAACAAGTCGCCCAACTCCAGCATCACGAAGCATCTGCAGGATTGTCCACGACGTGCCGATCGCAGCATCAAAGATTTTACTTCGATCAAGCGATGCCGATCAGCATATGAGCTATTTATCGCCGAAGGAGTCGCCATCAAGTGGTTTAACCCTCCCCTCTGTGTTCAGAAGGACCGGATCTTCACTGCCACAATTTTGTGATTACCGGTATGTAGTATTTACTTCAGTTAATTTTGTTTTGTGTTACGGCAATGCTTGCCTACATTATGCATTTCTTCATTACTTCATTATTATTTTCCAGTATTATGTCTTTTACCTTGCATGTTTTAACTTTCCCTTGTATATTTTCACATGTTTCTGTTTGTGTCCATATGCAGCTTGAAGAGTTCTTAAAATGAATGTGTTGTGCAACTACCAATCAGATCAGAGTAATTCATGCAGCTTGTCAATCCATGACGTGTTAACAGCTATGTAAAGGCTTCTATCTCGTGTGTTTCGAAAGGCTTCCTTTACAGGCCTTTACTCTCAGTATACGGCGTTCTCCCCCAAAAAGTACAAGATCAACTTAGTTCGTACGTTGTTTGATCGTGTCCGGAAGATTTGTTCTCCGGAATTCATTCCTGAAGAAGAATCGTACTTGGAGGATATTCTAATACGCAACGGATATCCTTTATGGTTTATTCGCCGCTACTCTACCGTGATGGATAAGCCTATCGTCGCCGAGAAGAAGCGCATTTACGTGCGTCTTCCATACTACGGACCACAGTGCTCCCATGTGTACGGCAACATTGTGAAAGCAGTTGAGAGTACCTACTACCAGCTCAAGGTATGTCTGACCTTTGCAACGCGTCGTCTGTGCCCTAATGCACCCAAAGATTCGACTCCACTGCCCTACCAACACAACTTGGTATACAAATTTCTTTGTGGCTGCGGAGCAGCTTACGTAGGAAAGTGTAGTCGACCTTTGCGCGTCCGCGTGAAAGAGCACTTACCGAACTGGATCTTGTGTGGAACTTCTCGACCTCGATCAAACAAGTCGCCCAACTCCAGCATCACGAAGCATCTGCAGGATTGTCCACGACGTGCCGATCGCAGCATCAAAGATTTTACTTCGATCAAGCGATGCCGATCAGCATATGAGCTATTTATCGCCGAAGGAGTCGCCATCAAGTGGTTTAACCCTCCCCTCTGTGTTCAGAAGGACCGGATCTTCACTGCCACAATTTTGTGATTACCGGTATGTAGTATTTACTTCAGTTAATTTTGTTTTGTGTTACGGCAATGCTTGCCTACATTATGCATTTCTTCATTACTTCATTATTATTTTCCAGTATTATGTCTTTTACCTTGCATGTTTTAACTTTCCCTTGTATATTTTCACATGTTTCTGTTTGTGTCCATATGCAGCTTGAAGAGTTCTTAAAATGAATGTGTTGTGCAACTACCAATCAGATCAGAGTAATTCATGCAGCTTGTCAATCCATGACGTGTTAACAGCTATGTAATCAGTTCCGTGTTATGCCTCAATAAAGAACGGACGAAGCGCCGGCATGAGATCAAAGATGTCCTTTCAATTGCTCCGAGTAATTTATAAATGGGCACCTACAAAGAGAAAATGAATAGCAATGAATTAGCCTATAGCTTACAAATTTATCAAAAATGTAGGTAATTAATTAAATTATGTCAAAATAAATCATGGTTTTGCCATACAATAATACAGATTGCTCAAAAGTCACGCAATCACTAATCGAAAAAAATCAATCAATACTCAGCAGTTTTTGTTTAGTTAATTTGCACACAAAGCATCCGTTTCGATATCGGTGGAGAACCTACAAAATTCGTCGGTAATCGCAGGATATTGGAGGTGACAATCGTCGGTTGATTTTGTCAGTAATTTTGTTGGATAATTGTCGGTCTGCGGTTTACAGTGTAGACCGCAGGAACGTAATCTCCGCAAAAACTGAATCTTTTGAAATAGCTAGACATTTTCACTATATCCCGACACTTTCAATCGAAACTATCTATATACGTGCCTCAATAACTGTTTCAATGTGATAAATTTGATTCTCTTCAATGTGGTTTAACCAAAAGAGGCTTACCTCGATAATTTCATAAGATTAGAAAGTACGGGAGATGACGTAACCCTTTGAATCAAATCTCCCTTGACATGAAATCCTTCACGTTTTGTGAGCTTGTATTGTCATTCGAATATGATGAAGAACTTCCGTGGAATTATCGAAGCTCTTATCTAAGACAATTAATTTCTGCGATTATTCACTAAAATATTTCGCTGACAGATGTTGAAGATATTTGAATCGATTTACTTCAATTATCACAAAGGCGCCGAAAAGTGCAGTCTGTTTCAGCCATTATGTTACGTCTGTTCACTTTGAAGCGACAAGGAAGTACGAGCTGATAAAGACTCGGAAATACAGCTTCTTGCTTTGAAATTGAAGTGATAGACTGATACGTATAGTTGACCAAACAACGCGAGATCATTCATTTTGTAAATGTATCAAAACAATCGCAATTCCTGTTTCGTTTGACAGGGTCAGCTGACATTCGGCTAATTTAATCACGCCTACGTTGAATAATGTTGTGAGCTGTTCTTTGATAAGTGTTTAAGTTATTAACTTGGCATGAGTTGTGGCGCACTGTAAACCGCTGACTGACAGTTGACAGACATTTATCCTACAAAATATATGTTAGTTCCTGTGGGATGATTGCCACTGATCACCTACAATAACTGACAAAAATTTCGCAAAACAAAGCGAATTTTCAATATTCTTCTACCTGCACTATGAAATTTAATTCCAAGATTGCATAAAATTGAGCAAAAGCACCCAATAGAATATCGTATATCAATCTTCACAAACTATGAAGAAAATGATAGTACAAATAAAATGATAACAGACAAAAACCTACAAATTCGTCGGATATCGCGGGATATTTGAGGTGACAATCGTCGGTTGATTTTGTCAGTGATTTTGTAGAACAATTGTCGGTCTACGGTTTACAGGTCGGACAGAAAACTTGGAAAGAGGATAACGAAAAGGTTTTAGAATCATATGTCTTGTCAGTATTGACATACAACTTAGAAACGATGGCACTGACTTAGCAACAGCAAAAGATGTTGTAGATGTGTGAATGGATAAGGTGCATCTGTGGTGCAAAGTTGGTGGAGAAACGAAGACTTGCGGGCGGAGCTGAGTGAGGAAATAGGATTGAAGAAAACAGTGACACAGAAAGTGGTGGAAAGAGACTGAGATGGGCAGGGCATGTGGTAAGGATGGGAGACGAAGGGCAGTGAAGCAAGTGGAAGAGATATGGATGACACAATGACAAGAAGAAGGGGACGGCCAGGGATTCGCTGGAAGGACTGTATCAAGAGAGACCTGGAACACACAGAAGAAGAGATGGATGACACAATGACAAGAAGAAGGGGACGGCCAGTGATTCGCTGGAAGGACTGTATCAAGAGAGACCTGGAAAGCACAGAAGAAGAGATGGATGACACAATGACAAGAAGGAGGGGACGGCCAAGGATTCGCTGGAAGGACTGCATCAAGAGAGACCTGGAAAGCACAGAAGAAGAGATGGATGACACAATGACAAGAAGGAGGGGACGGCCAAGGATTCGCTGGAAGGACTGCATCAAGAGAGACCTGGAAAGCACAGAAGAAGAGATGGATGACACAATGACAAGAAGAAGGGGACGGCCAGGGATTCGCTGGAAGGACTGTATCAAGAGAGACCTGGAAAGCACAGAAGAAGACTGGAGGACTTGGAAGGAGAATGCGATGGACAGATTGAAATGGCGGCATAGGGCTGTCTTCAGAGAATTTGGAAGGGCGCTATGCTTGGATGCATCAATAATAATAGCATATAGATGTCTCGTCAGAAAACTGGTCACATAAACTCGCCATTACTCGTCTCAAAAGTAATGCCTTGAGACGACTCGTTCACGGACATTTTACATCAGCTGAGCTGTCTTCAATCGTGAGAAGTCGTCGTCTCAATGCTGCAGGGGTATAGTCTCACATATTCTAGAAAAATAAGTACTTATGTATAAAAATGTATCAAAGGCCGGTCTTTTATTCGTTTCTACGGAATGCAAATTCCATTTAAAAACATACACTACAGCTAAACTTTTCGGTATTAAAGTCAATCGCATGCATGAAAATGAAAGACTACAAGCACTAGAAAGAAGAGAAATTCTGCTAATTAGTGTGTATATTTCCTTTCGTGATTCCTCACGACCATCATGCTACTAAAAACATTTGTAGAAGTAGTCAAAAGACGGAATATCACGCGAGATATTTCAACTGTCACTTTGCCGTCAGTTGGCTAGCAAATGGTCAGTCAAATGACTGTACATTAACTGACATCGGTCAACTAGTGCAAATTGTCAAGGACGTGTCAAAGGGTGTGATGGAGAAGACATGAATGACCATGACTATACGCTTTTGTACTGCATATGAATATCGTGTACATGCTGTTTTTTATGTGTATGGCATTTTCTACTCTCCCCTCTTCAGGGAAAATGGGGTTGCTAAAATATAAAAATAAAAGAATCAAGGAATCAGTGAAATCATCATTTGAAGACAGATGAACTGACGAATCCGCGATTCTTGCAAAATTCAGGATAAAACACAGTTTGAAAACTTTGTTTGAGATAGCATGCTTTTTTAAAGCATTGTACAGGAAATCAGCATCGAAATCACAACTACATGCTTTTGGGATTTGCGCGAATCCATCGAACCGACGAATCCTGATCGTGGAGGAGAATCGTAAAATTTGGAATCTCCGCTCAGCCTTGATAACAGTCATTCTCCAAAGTTAGAGACATTGTTAAAATTTCAATCATTTTTCTTTTAATTTAAGCTATTCACTGTTTCTTTTATGCTGAGTCTGTTCAGCAATGCCACTTGCACAGAACCTTGGAGTAAGTATACAACAGCAGGTATTGTCGACTCATCAAAAAACGTCTGAATACAGTGAAAATTTCTGCATCAAAAGATTCAGTTTTTTGATGAGATTGCGATCCTGCGGTCTAAAACCATTTCATCACTTTTAACCCTAATAGGGTTGGGTGTATACATTTTGTCAACATTTCAACTTGCAAGCACCATAGCTACTAGAATAATTATTCTGTGGACTTTATATTTCATGTCCATGAATAGCAGCATCAAATCAATAAGAATCTGTATTTATTTCCCATCGAGGATATTTTATGTTGCGGCTGTGAGCTTAGGGATTCTCAACCGGTTGGCTGCTGACATTTTGACAATAAGCAACAATGTCTGTTGTACAGCTGTGTATAAGTTATTTTCACATCATCATGAAATTTTATTTAGCTCGCATATAAGCCAAAAACTATTTTTCTGCGGACGAGGTTTTATGCATTCCTGTCCTCTTACAAACTGTATAATGCAATAGAACCATCTGTCTACAGTTTATCGCACTGTAATTTCTTCAGATATTCAAGTACCTGTATTCATGTGATTCACATGTATTGCAGGTGATCTGACTCACAACCATGAAGGCTATATAATCACCCAATCATCCTCGTGTTTCGGTTATCGCATGGTTTCGTGAATAGGTATCAGCAGAAGATCATAAATAAGATTTCAGTTATCATAAGATTTCGTTTCACACATGATTGAGCTCCCCTTATTCAGGAGAGCCTTGTGATGGAAATAGAAAAACTCTGTTCATAAATGATTATGTACTTCAGGAAGATAAGGATCTATGTGATGTAATGGACGAAATGGTGGATACACAGGTCATCAGTAGAAGTCTGTGAGATGGTCCTTATCGGTATATGACCGATATCGACTGTTTGAATAAGCATTGAATGGGAATTGCCTTTGAAGAAATATGGCTATACTAAAGAAGAAAACATGACTTAACTTGAAAAAGGTTAGAGGTTGCGCATTCAGCTTGCAAAACACTTTGCGACTCACGCAATCACTTACCAAGAGCCATTGTGTAGGCTGATGCAGTGCTAGGTTTCAAAGAAGAACAAAATATTTCATGTTCTCTTACAGTCAACATTCCTCACCGATGCTTCATGTTCAGCAAGGATCCACGCAGTTGTTGTGCGCATCTAATCATACAATAATTTCTTTATTATTATATTTTGAATAGAAACAGCAAATATGTTATTATATGATTACCTGTATCACATGTACACAAGCAATGCAGAGTGAATTGACTGTAAAGAACTCAAATAAGAAAATAATTGCGAAAAATACCCTGTTTTGAGGAGAAGATTATAAAAAGATAACTGCACTCATCTTAACTTTCTTTCCGTTTGAAAATTAGCTCAATATGAGGTAAAATTTTCTGTTTACAAGATGTTAACAAACAAACGGATGAGGTGAAAAAAATGAGCAACCGCTTTAGGGTTAAGAAGCCAAATTTTTGCAAATCATTCCTGAGTTTATATACTAGCGACGTGAAACCATTATATAAGTAGTATGACACTTATTAAATATCAAAAGGAATGAGAATCTACTAACAGGTTAAGTGGAAATTAAACAGATTATCAAGGAAAATTCATAAACCACCTCATATTGCAATTATAGGCTAATGCGAGTCCTTATGGAAAAGTTGAGATCTTATTGTGCCTCTTGGATGAAATCTAAAGTTTTTAATTCAATTTTCATCGGCATAATGATTCACTAAATTCAGGTTTCATTTCTTGAACCTGAATAGTAATGTGGATCCATCTACATCCTTTAATGTTATGATCATTGTCTTTGATTATGATCTAGTTTGCTCTTTCAGTGGTAGGCAGTTTGTGATATGATCACGCTTAATAAGAAAATGCTCGTGTTGATAAAGCTGATCATTAAAGTAATGGCAACCCATCAAATTGCTTATTTAATTAACGTATGACTTCTCCAGGGTTGACATGACACGGAGGATTTGTACTATTATTCCTTGTAAAATCCGCGTAAATCTCTCCAAAAGGACAATAATTTGCATATCTCACATGTGGTGCTAGGTCTCACCTCGAGTTCATTTAATAAAATCGAAACTGTGTGCAAATTGGGGATTTTATTTATACTGAGTTGCATTGTAAATTGAAAAGGTCTAACAAGGTTTAAATATCAGTCTGAATCAAAAATTGACTTCATTATTCTAGATATCTATGCATCAGACATGGCAATCATAGTTGCTGCCTGTTGTATGATGACAAGAAAAATAGCATAGGGGTTTAATATACTTCTTTAAAAACAGTATTGAATCTATCATTAGACCCACACTTAGACCGCGTTATACAGTGTATTATTATTACTCTACCTTATATGCTTACTCTATGAGAAAAATGTCTACGAAGCTAAATTAAAATATTAAGGAGCAATGCTGATTACAGAAAGTTGTCTACAGAATAATTTCGGTCATTGATGACTGAATATCGTGTGAAGTGGATAAAGAGAAGTTTGTGTACTGTGACAGCCGTTCATTGGAACTAATATAAGTGGTTGGATTCACGTCGCTAAGTGCCACCCGTAAGATGGACATCTAAGTGCTGCTCTAAAAATGTCAACGAGGTTGAAATTAAGGTCATTCAGATGGAAATTACCTTATTTAACCTATGCAGCTAAGTTTGCTTTGAATCTATTTTTTACCAAGTTAGAAAATGTGGGAAGAGGAAGTTGAAAGTTGTGAACAAATTAGCAGACAAGGAAATAATACGAAGCTTCAGGTGAATTGGAACGAGAAGATGCAACCTCGTGCAAAGTAGGGAGACTGAAATGGCGGTTCTTTTCTACTTCTCCTCACCAACAGCACATATTCTCTCCTCCTCGCCAGTGTTTTAGCACATAGAAGTAAATGTGACGTCACAAATGCGCGCGCGTGGACTTAGTTTCAAGAGAAGCTTGATGCGCGAGTATTTATTGCTACTGCCACAGAATTAAATATTTTGTTTATCTGCTTCGGTTTGCTAGAAGTGTGATTAATACGAAACCGCCGGCACATAGAGGAACTTATTAAGTAGGCAAAAACGAATTCCTAATACCTTACAGAGATAGGAAAAAAGTCGGGCGTATTTGCGGATTAATGTGAGTTCCAGCAAAGTGCTTCGATTGCCAAAATGCCTTCAGATTCGAAGAATTCAGATCATTGCGTACAAGTTTTCTCCATAATGTTGGCCCTTCCGATCATTATTAAAAAAAAGTAGCAGGCGTACGAAAATTAGTTCACCTGATGATTTCACCTCCTCTCCTCGGCATTTCTCGCTGTAGTGCAAACATTGATTCGAAGCCACACATCGATGTGTGTTTTGATGTGTGCGAAGTGATATCACAGCATGCACGCACCTCTCACTGGCTCTGGTGTCCTCTGCTGACAGCTTATTGTTTGCCATTTCCAATAGCAAGCGATACACGAATTATCCATTCGAGAAGGAGCAAGTTGTCTAATTCTGTGATGTGCCATTTCGATATTAAGGTTACATATAACTATTTCTTTCTATGAAACCGAAGCACACACAGATGAATCTAATTCTGTGGTAACTGCTTTTGCAGATTCGGAATAGTTCGGTTTGGAATTCAGGATTTCACGAAATCTGTTTTTCGATACCTGCCGAATAAAGGTATTTGTTAGCAAATAGATGCAATTATCAGTGATAAGTGTAATAGAATAGTTAATAAAACTGTTAAGAAGTTTGACTTGCCTATTACAGTTATCAGCGAATACGGTAGACAAACTGTGAACCAAATAAGCAAAAATGAAAATGTCTCTAATACTTGTAGCTGTTAAGTCTGTCAATGTTTATCTAAGTATAAATGCAATGATAAATACGCAGTATATAGGTACACATAAAATAAATGTGGAGAATGTTATATTCACAGAATTAGATTCATCTGCGCTTTTCGGTTTCATAGAAAGGAAGAGTTATATGTAACCTTAATGTCGAAATGGCACATCACAGAGTTAGACAACTTGCTCCTTCTCGAATGGATGATTCGTGCATCGCTTGTTATTGGAAATGGCAACCAATAAGCTGTCAGCAGAGGACACCATAGAGCCAGTGAGAGATGCGTGCGTGCTGTGATATCACTTCGCACACACCAAACGCACATCTTGCCCAACATTCGATTCAATGTATGTACTATACAGTGAGCAATGCCTAAGAGATAATGTGAAATCATCAAGTGAACTAATTTTCGTACGCCTGCTACTTTTTTAAATAATGATCGGAAGGGCCAACATCATGGAGAAAACTTGTGCGCAATGATCTAAATTCTTCGAATCAGAAGGAATTGTGGCAATCGAAGCATTTTACTGGCCCGTCACGCTGTGCCATAGTCAATTTTACTTTTACTTTTGACCAATAAACTTGAAAACTTCGAGTCAGAACCTGTTTTCAACTTGGTTCTAGAATGCATGCAAATCGTCATTGTAGTAGCGGCCTTCTGATGGTCTTGAAGTTCTTATAAAAAGAGAGCTGTCTATATGGTAGCCTACTGACGGAGGAGGAACAAGAAAAGAGTCAAAATGGCTAGTATAGTACCCAAAGGCAGTAGAATGCAAAGCCTAAGAACCCATGTAAAGTTGGGCTGCTAAAGATATCTATGATCAGCTCTATCAAACTCTTAGGTATGACTTTTGATTCAAAGTTAAGCTACAATTCACACGTTTATAATGTCACAAAGAAAGCCTCCTCAAAACTTTATGTTCTTCGACAATTAAAACCATTTCTTCCATTTGACGGTTTAATACAGATCTACAACAACTGCATTCGCAGTATTCTGGAATATTGCGCACTGGTTTTGGTTCTTGAGAAAATGCAAAAAAAGATCTCATAAGATTATATGTGGACACTCTGATTGCTTGTGTGGCAATTTCATACCATTGAACTATCGCCGTGCTATTATAGACTTCAATATGTTTTCATCATTGATTGAAGACAGTGACCATCCACTGCATCACCTGACTCCAAGACGACTGCGACATTCAAAGAAATTCTGTGTGCCAGTGTGCAAAAGTGCCTTGAGAAACAATTCATACATAGTGTCGATGATACGCCTCTACAACAGTGGTTTTACATGTTGAATGTCAATAATCTGTGTTGTTATTTTCTGACTTTTTCTTTTTATCTGTTGTTATGAAACATTTTGTGATGATCATATCTGTAAATGACTTGTGAAACGCCTCACGATTTTCAGTATTGAGGCTAGTCTGAAAATAAGTGACTATCATTATTATTATCAGAACGCAAGAATATCTATGGCAGCATATTAGAATTCCAATCTCCACAACGTTAACCCAGATGTAGTCCGGCAGCCAACACGAATTTCTACAGGCAACGAGGCCGAAAATGAGACTATCAGAGAATGATGCGCACCTTTCGTCTACTAGGAATCTACGCGTCTGCCGAGTTGTACACGGTTCCAGCACGGCAGACAGGATCAAAGAAAAACACATTTAAATTTACTAGGAAGCAGACAGAGGACTTCCGTAAAATGGCGTGAGTAATAAAAGTTTTGGCATGGAATGTCTTCAAAATCATGAGTTCATGTCTATTATTTAGCATGCACCAAGTGCTAGATGCACAAAGACAAAAAATTGCAAGCTGTGCGTTGACATGAAGTTGACATGGATATTCGCAATGCAAAATACACAGATTATCTGTAAAGGACTTCAGAGAAGGTGACTTCGCAATTTCAGTTAAGTGGGAATTCAAGTCATCAATGGTGCGTTGGGAGAAGAAAGTGAGTCTGTCGCTCAGACCTGCTGTTTGAAAATTTCTAAAGGATTGAAGGGCAATAGCGGATTTTCTAGGGATTCGAATAACAGACATAACAAAAGGTTGTTTAGAATGAAAACGGTTTTCAGAATTGTTTAGACTTTGGAGTAATTCATGGTGCGATTGCGGAAATGCTCTCCGCTTTAACATTTTTCCCGAGAACCTCGACCTACTACCCTATTGATAATGTATCTCCTTCGATCCTGTCTGACAAGAAAAGGAACCAGGTACAACTCGGCAGGTTAAAGAATTCATAAAGGGGCTACATTGGAGCCCCCAGGATCTCAATGTGCTTCCAATCCCATCAGGATAAACTAAAATCCTTTTATTTGTCTCCGTGCATGTAAACTCTAGAGCGGAGCAGATTGAAATTCAAAATGAGCATTTTGAAACAAAGGAGTATTCCTCTAACTCAAGTCCATTAACTTTCTCAAAATCTTATTTTAAAGTCTGTACTTTAAAGAATTGCTCTTTTGTCAAGTTATTCAACTTGTACCTTTTAACATTTCGACGTGTCCATCAACTGTACTTAGTTCTCCGTGAGTGCTATGAAGTTTTCTATGTATAACACAAGGTATAATCACTGGGTTTTAATGTCTTTTATTTGTCTTCGTACATGTACGTGTATGATATGCTATTACTTTATGAGAACATATAGCAGACTATTTCACTCGTGTTCCAATGCACTTGGAGGAGTGCAATCTATGCCAATTATGAGTGCTTTTGTAGTGCTTTAGTATAAACCATCTGTGAATAGATATTTACATGATTGAACCAGTGATGTCTATGAAACATACACTGTAGAACTTTCTGGCTTGAACATCTTTGCTGCCCAACTCATCAGGTTGGCCAGGATTTCATCTGATGCTTCCGCCTTCACATCAAGAGCTATGGGCATTTTCGAAATCTTCAAAGGAAGGGGTTATAAGGTTAATATGCTAGTTAATTAATGTTTTTCGCCCCACCAGATGCTCTCCATCATTGGCATGTTATACTAAAAATCCTCTTCCAGATTTATGTGCTTCCTTTTGTCCAAAAATTCAAAAATTTTATTGTCGGTTAGGTTCTGCTATGTTTCCTCAGGCTTGGAGAGACCTTCCATGTCGTACATTCGATATGGTTGGTCTGGCCCGCCATGTGGTATAGGTTGGAGGTTAGGGGCCGAAACCTTCCTTCATGCAACCACATGGTTCCTCCCTGATGACTCCATACATAGCAAACTTAATTTTGGTTTCTTAGGTTTCTTATTTTCACCATTTGTTGTTTTTAAGTTAGCTTCTCGTCAAGTCCATGACGAACTCTTATTTCAGTTCTTATATGGTAAAATAAAATTGTTTATAAGTATTAATTTATTTCCCTTCCCGTCTTCAGTTGGGTCGGCTAGCCTATATTCGCATCTCAGTCCCTACTCTGTACTGGAGTAGGTTGCTCAATGTAGTTATGTAGTTAGTATTAATTTGTATTCATTCGTTCATGACTTTTAATTACCTAATTATTTACAGGATTCTCCACTAGGGTAGTTGTTTAACTTTGGTATCTTCCGTTTCCTGGATCCCTCGGATTTTTTTGACTGTGTCGTGTCTTAATTCGATTATAGACATCCTTGATTGATGAAGCTAAATTTCTATTCAAATATTATTGATGCCAGTTTTCGAATTTGATTTTTCCGCATTTGTGCAACGATTCTATTATGTTAAATGACATATTAGAGCTGAAAAGGCAGCGATAATAGTACTTCATCATAGTTACGTCTTGAAATAGTACACCTGCCACTTAACAAAGTCATCGATTTCCCCAGCGGTGATGTAAATTTAATCTTACAATATCGGATCACCTTCATAAGTGATTTGTTCAAACACTTAATGCAGAAGTTGATTGCTCTCTATGAAGGAGTTTAAATCTTAAGTCTTGTCGAATTAAAGGTCGCCCAAGAACTTCAAATGTCATTTTGAGATTGAGTGTAGATTCTCAATCATTTTGATTGGAAGATATTTTCTGATCCAGAAGTGCATTATATTTTATCTTAGCGACAAAAAGGGATACATCAAGCTGAAATGAGACAAAGAAAGTGTAGAAATCAGAGACCGCTTCATTTCTACAGGTTTCTTGCTCGCCTGGGCTCATAGAAAAGCTTTCTAAATCTGCATCGAATGTCCAATGCTATTTTTCTATGAAAATTCATCTTTCTCCTCTCAGGAGATAAAGAATATCAATCAGCTTGCTACAATTTGCGATCTTTTTTCATGTCATGATATTTTGTCTTCACAGATTTTTTTGTTGCAAATTTCCAACTTAGAATATAAATAATGAATATTTGTCATTTATTACAGTAGGATAGGCTTATCTATTTGCGGAGCAAAATAATTTACTAAGAATGCAAATGATGACATTAAATTTCTGCCCATCCTGTACATGCTAATAGACGGAATTTATCAAATCTCAACACATGTAACCACCACGAGACATGTTTCGGCCTGTTGGGCATCATCAGTTGTGGGTAGGTTTGAACTAGCGACGTTGCAGCTAGAGGACGTGCAAGCATACCCTCTAACCGCAAGGCCACAAGACTCTCTAACCACAAGACGGAATTTGATTAACAACAATGAAATTAAATAAACGATAAATCAAATTGCCAAACAAAAGATGTGCGACTGCGTATTCGAACCTATGACCAAGGTTCGAATGCATGATGTGGTTCTCCACGTACCCGGACAGACCGTTGAGAGAATCGAAAATTTCTTCGGGTACTCATAATGAGATGTATAATTTTTCCAGAATTTTCGCCTTCCGGCTTTGTCAATGGAACATGTAGAAATGCAAACAATGCAAATCTGGCCACTACCAGTGCAGCGTGAGCAACATTCAAAAAGTAATTTACAGCAGAAGTCAAAATGAGTAAATACTACTAAATACAAATAAAAGTAAGATGAAGGAAAAGACTTATTTACAAAAGAAAGAAAAGGATGAAGTTCATGAATGACAAGCGAGGTTAAGTCCATAACATCCATTCATCAGATTTTGCTTCGGAAATTTGTTGATGTATAGCGACTGCATGAAGCCGGAAGGCGAAGCCGGAAGGCGAAAATTCTGGAAAAATTATACATCTCATTATGAGTACCCGAAGAAATTTTCGATTCTCTCAACTATGACCAAGGTTAACTAGACCTGTGCCCTAGCCAACTGAGCTACGAGCCACTTATGCGACTGTGTCCATTGGCAGGGTGTCAGTGATATATTGTATATCTCTCAATGCTACCACAGACAAATGGCCATGAAAAATAACAACTCTATGATTGTTGCGCTAGCGAGGTGGCATGGGAACGCCCGCTACTCAGTGTCACTTGCTTGCGCATGCAGTTTTTCACCTGAATCGTCTCTCAGAAGCGTCAGTTATCGTCCTGACTTATACCAAACGATTCATCGTCAGCTACGTTTCAGAACTGTTTATTTCTTTTTCGTCGATTTTTATTTTCTGAGCAGATATCTGAAATTGTTTCTCTCTTGCAACATTACATCTACAACTGCGCATTAGTCATCCATGTAGCTGTTCGCTTCTCGATATCGTTGTCCTCCACTGCTACGTCATCATCAACACAGCGAATGGCGTCAGTGACTCGACTCGTATATTCCCGCAGCCAGCTATTGTGCAAACGCGATGTCACGTGCCTCAGGGGAAGCTGACGGTCTCTCGTCAAACGCGTCGATCTCTGTGGTTCTGCAAAATCCTTTATGACACCGCCTCACGTGACCCTCCCAGCTGTAGCAGTGACGTCTCTATCAGCTGTAACGCCGATTCAGCCCCAATTGACTGCATGGTGAGAAGCATAGAAATTGACAACAATAAAACCTCTAGAATGGAAATTAAGCTTCATGCAATGCACAATAACGGCACATAAATCGCACGCATTTTCACTTAGATGCACCTGCCAACGTCTGTATCATTGGGTTGGAATCAGTCACATGAGTAACTTCAGATAAACAGTTTATTTCTATGGTGAGAAGTGATATTTCTAAGGACTCGCGGCCTGCCCAGCCGGAGCCTAGAGAGACGATTCTAACACCTTCGCTCGCCTCCTCCCACTGCATGCTTGTACAGAATCTACAGAAGGATAAACCAAATTAATCTACCTAACAGACTCCGTTTAGCGACCTTTAACGCCCGAACTCTCAAACTTCCCTGGCGTCTTCACGAACTCGTGCAACTTCCTTCCAGCCTAAAGATTTCAGTCATCTGCATCCTAGAGCATCGAAGAAGTTCGGATCTTTGCGAGATCCTCGGCCGTCGATGGCAGTTCAGAGCTGCCCCTGCTCATCGAGGCACGTGAGGAATTGGATTCCTGCTGTTCCCCTCGCGTCTAAAGCACTGCTTGACGTGAACTTTTCATCTTATAGACTCGGTCTCGCTTCGTTTGCCCTCAAAGATCGTCGCCTCCACGTGGCATGTGTCTACGCTCCTACTGCCCCCAAAAACTGCTTGCGACCCGACGGAAACTGAGGACCTATACGATCAACTAGGTACCCTCATCGACAATCTAAAAATCATCGCCGGTGACTTCAATGCGCCTCTCTCCAATGATGGTCGCATAGTGAAGAATAGTTGCGGTTCTCCTAACATCAACTCGTCTTTCTTATCCTGCTTTGTTCAAGCAAGAGACTTATTTACGACTAACGGAACTCTGCGTCAACGCTTCAACAAACTGCAAACCTTTTTCGGACCGAACGGGCGCACCACTCGACTAGATTGGATTTTCTGTCCTTCCAATCTCAAGCAGTGCGTAACCAAGGTTACCAACATCCGTCCGTCATGTGTCACATCTGATCATACTCTTCTCATTTGTAACGTTAACGCCCAGTGGCCTATTTTAAGACATCCTCCGCCCCGACCGCTTTGGTCTGCGCTTGATGAGCCAGCATATAAAGCTGCTTTCCTCGACGCTCTTCAATTTGACAAAATCGACTCTGCAGAGTGTTTCAGCAGAGCGGTTGAGTCTGCATCGTCTATCCTTCCACGTCACAAGGCCAACACTCCTAAGACATACTGGGAATGTGACTCTAACATCGTAAAACCTCGACGTACAGTGCAAAGTGCGATTGCTAGACACGGTTTCGATAGTGATGAGGCTAGATCTGCCATCGAATACCTAGAGTCTACACATGCCAACGCCCTTGAAAAATACATTGCTGAAAGTGTGTGCGATATCCAATTGTCAACTGAAAATTGCCGTCATAGCGCTGCGTGGAATGCCATCAACCTTCTCACTAATAGGGGCCCCTGCCAAGCCGCCGTACTCGGCGCTTCATCGTTCAGTCATCACAAGGCTCTCCTCGTCTCCCATTACCGCACAATTCTGAATTCATCCGCTCCCTCCACTCCTTTACTTCCCATTCAAGACTTCGTACCAGCTCATCCTTCAACGTTCAATACCGGACCAATATCTATTGAAGAAGTGAAACATGCAATCAAAAATACACGCGGGAACACATCTGCTGGTGTGGATGGCATTCCCTTCAGAGTACTGAAGCTACCAGAACTGCTCGAACTAATCTCCAGGCTCCTGAACAAACATTGCAGCTTAGTAGGAGATGTGAACGCTAGCATACCTTTACTTTGGCGAACGTCTAGAATAGTCTCCATTCCAAAGAAATCTGACTCCGTCTCTCTAGACAACCAATGTGGAATCGCAATAGAATGCTGTCTGGCAAAGCTTCTCAATTCTGTTCTTCGCAACCGTATCTTGCCCTATCTCAATCCCATCCTTCTGAATCTGCAAAGCGGTTTTCGTCCAGGACGTTCAGCAGTTGAACAGATTGCTTCCATCAGAGCTATACGAGTAATTGACACCTGCAGAACCCGTCAAAAGTCCGCATCCATTGTCTTTATAGACTTTCGGAAAGCATTCGACTCCATAAGCAGGCCTGCTATCTCCTGGATATTGAGTTACTACGGCGTTCCTCCCGCATTAGTCTCCCCTATAATGGATTTTTACAATGACTCTAGATCGTTCATCCAAACCTCCAGTGGCCCGACTGAGATGTTCGGAACAAGCTCCGGAGTCCTTCAAGGCGACACTTTGTCGCCTTTCCTCTTCATCGTAGTAGTGGACTACGTTCTTCGTCGGTGCCTCAACGAGGACAAAAGCTTCGTTCTAACCCAACGCAGAAGCTCCTGACATCCTGCGATCTCCCTGCCTGCCTTAGCGTACGCACATGACATCGCACTTATCTGCAACAGCCCTCCAGCAGCCTAACTCGCGCTCTTAAAGCTGTGTGAAGAGTGTGCACGTGTCGGTCTTCAAATTAACGCTAGAAAGACCAAGGTCCTACACCTTGGTTTCTGGAGAGACGATTTCTGTATGTAAGGACTTTACGTACCTCGGAGCCGCATCATGTCACCGGACTCCATCTTTCAAAAGAGAAAATGCTTGGCCTGGCGAGCATCTCACCTTTTGAAGAAGATTTTCAACTCCACTGCCCGAGACCTTCTGAAAGTGCGAATATTTCAATCAATCGTAGAACTCATACTCCTCTACGGTTTAGAAGCAGTTCCAGCTACCGACACAAGAAGGCAGGTCATGGATGCTGCTCATAGGTCTCTCCTCCGCAACGCTCTGGGCATACACTACCCGCAGAAAATCTCGAATAAAGTGCTATTGGCGCGAACTGGTGTTGCCCCTCTGAGTGTCACCTTGCGGCAACGTCATCAACGTCTGATTGGCCACTGCCTGCGAAGCTTCGGCAGAGGTAACAAAAGTCCGCTTTCCTTGGTCCTCCTGAATCAACCCTCGGAGCATTTTCGAAGAGGACAAGGCCGGACTCAGACCTTAATTGACTGCTTCAAGTCAGACCTACAGGCTCTCAATCTCATCTTTCAGTCTGCTGTTTGTTGTCCTTCTGCAACTTTCCGTCAGCGCGTGCGCGCAAGGTTGTAACCTTTCGTTAATATATATGTACAGTATATATATATATATACTATATATACTATATATATATACTATATATATATATATATATATATATATATATATATATATATATATATATATATATATATATATATATATATATATATATATATATATATATATATATATGATTGGTGCTTTTAAGACTACATTATCTTAGAAAATGTGAAACAATTCTCAATTTATTTCGATACTTCAGCGTTACAGATCTTCTCAATCTCATACTCCGGAATAGTTAATGTGGGAAGCAATTTCGTTGGCAATGAAGTGAATGTGTAAAGAAGGCAACATGCAGAGTAATAGATCAAATCTAATGCCAGATGTCCTCTTTATTATTAGAAGTTTTATGTATCGAATCATTGAACAAGTTCGCTAGGAAGCTGCAGAACGTGACACCAGAGAAACTCAAACAATCGATTAATTGAATGTAACAATATTTACAGGCATCATATTGAAACGTTACAGGTGTTGACAAATTGACAAATTAAAGGAAACAAAGTAGGCGGTAACAATTGCCAAAGTTATTGACAGACTACAAAATGAATGTGATTATTAATAACACTTTTCGATACGTTCAGCATATATTTTGATAGAAGAAGGAGAGATATCTCTTGGTAATTAATACGTGCATACTTGATTAATTCAATATATGTACATATCCGGGGTGGGACCAGCTAATTTTTTGTAACCGGTTAAATGAGGATTTCGAGTATTTATTTAGTTGTCAAGGTTTATCGACAACTACGGACCTTGTCAACAACTCAGCATAAGTCAAAGTTCAAAATGAAAGCTATCATTATATTTTTAGTTCAACACTAAAAAGAGACAGTTAGCAGCGTTTTCACATCAGTAATTGATGAGTTTGAACTTTGAGATCTCCACAGCTGTTTTGAGGGTCTTAAAATGCACCAATTATGGCTCAGTTTAGGCCTATTTCCGATTGGTACGGATAAATTTGAAAAAAATGGCCAAATGCAAGGGTTATGCTGCATGGAATAAATCAATTTCATTAAAATCAACTATCTGAGGTTATATATTGATAGCAAACATCGTAACATCGGCTCTTAGTAGAACTGATATTGGGCTAAATGTCGTTGATTTACAAATACACCACATATTCGCATGTGTATGCTGAGAAGACTGAAAGACACTCAAAGGATTAGTTATATCGACTTGCTACACGTAAACATCATTGTTTTACTTAAAATCAACTTTCCAAATGATTTGATATCGAATTAAGCAGGTAAACTAAGAATTTGTAAAAGTCCTGGACCCCTGTCAGGTTTCAGTGGGTGTGAAAAAGCTCAGGTTTCTGAGAGTTCATGAAGGAAAAATATTCAAAGTCATCGTTCGCACCATTCTCTCAAAGTACACGACAAAAAACTCCTTATATGTCATAAAAATTTTCTGCTCTTCTTCAATTGACAGGCTACTTTTTTCCAGAAATATATGATTCACTGTTGAATGCACAGTAACTATCATCAGACAACAAGATGAGATTTGCGATGCATTTAAAAAACGTTCGTACGTTAACGATGAAAGTAGCGAAAACCCTGGTATGGCCTATCCTTCTGTACGAGTTCGAGGCATGGACGATGAGAGCTATTGACGAACAAAGGATCAACGCAGCGTAGCTCTGGTTCTATAGACGGCTACTGAGAATGAGATGCACTGTAAACGTAAGCCGTTGACTGACAATTGACAGACATTTATCCTACAAAATCTATTTTGTCGGTCATTGTTAGTTCTTGTAGGATGATTGCCACTGAACACCTACAATATCTGACAAAAAGCGACAAAATGAATAGCAATGAATTATAGCTTAAATTTTATCAAAAATGTTGGTAATTAATTAAATGATGTCAAAATAAATCATTGTTTTGCCACACAATAATACAGATTGCCCAAAAGTCAAATCAATCACTAATCGAAAAGATGAATCAATATTCAACAGTTTTTGTCTAGTTAATTTGCATATAAAGCATCTGCTTCGATGTCGGTGGAGAACCTACAAATTCGTCGGATATCGCAGGATATTGGAGGTGACAAACGTCGGTTGATTTTGTCAGTAATTTTGTAGGACAATTGTCGGTCTACGGCTTACAGTGTGGATCCAGAGAAGAACTAATGCCAGTATACTAGGTCAACTCCATACAGATCTCATGAACAGCATGAAGAGACGCAAACTGAGGTTCCTTGGTTACGCATGCAGACACTCAGAACTAGCATCAGTGGCAATACAGGGACGCATCAATGCGAAACGACGACGCGGACGCCCACGGATGCAGTACACCGACAACATCACCAACTGGACGGGAATGCAACTCCATGAGCTTGTAAGATGTAATCAGGATATAGAATACGTCACGTCGTAATGCAAAAAGCCTGCTTTCATCGGGGAAGCCAATCGTCGAAAGCGACGCGCTGAGATGTTTCGTACGTTAGATAATGCAGGTCTACATTTCAGCACTATCCATGAATTTGATATCAATCAAATGTATGACGTACTATACATCATCTTAGCATTATTAGTCCGGCAGACAGAGCGAGTTTCTGCAGGGAACGAGGCCGAAAGTGAGACTTTCACAGAATTATGTACACCCTATACCTGCTACGAATCGGCACGTCTGCCGAGTTCTAGTGAGTTCCTCTTCTTGTCAGACAGGATCAAAGAAAAACACATGTAAATCCAATGGGACGCAGATTGCAGTTTTTGACTAAAATGAAATTTTCTATGTTTTCTCTGATCAAGCAAAAAGTACTAGGTCTAGAGTCATAATTTTTGACATGGAATGTCTTCAGGTCATTTCCTTTCATGTTCATGCACCCTTGTCTATGAAGCTAAACACATTTAGATTTGGCGAGCCTCTTAATGTCGGCAAACAAAAACATTTTGATCAACTTTATCCACATTCAACCACATTCTCGCATACATTGCCGATTAGATGCATGATAAAAGCACATGCCGATCATAGGAAATGACCTGAAGATATTCCATGCCAAAAATTATGACTCTAGACCTAGTAGGCCTACTTTTCGCTTAATCAGAGAAAACATAGAAAATTTCAGTTTAGCTAAAAACTGCAATCTGCGTCCCATTGGATTTACATGTGTTTTTCTTTGATCTTGTCTGACAAGAAGAGGAACTCACTAGAACTCGGCAGACGTGCCGATTCGCAGTAGGCATAGGGTGTATATCATTCTGTGAAAGTCTCACTTTCGGCCTCGTTCCCTGCAGAAACTCGCTCTGGCTGCCGGACTATATCTAGCATCATTTTATTTTTGGATACTAGAGATCATTAAAGGGGCATTATTTTTACTCTAATTCGACCTTTGAACTGCATGTAACTCCAACTTCGAACTAAGGAAGTTCATCCACAAATATCGCAAAAACGTCTTTTCATGAAAATAGAAGAAGCCGTTTCTCATCTTTGTTCTAAGAGCATTTAAATTTGTAATACAATAGTAGCCACTTCCGGGCGACCTCGGAGCATTAGCTGGCTAGCTCCTCGAACGGCTAGCGCAGTGTGAAAGCACACTGTCCACGATCGTGTTAGACGCAAGCACAGCTTAGCAAGTATCTATTGCTGTGCTATTGCTATAAAAACAAACCAAGAAGATAACGTTATCATACGCGTGGAAAGCTTTGCTTGCTTCTGACACGATCATGGAGGGTGCACTTCGCTGGTCTGGTGACCTTCACGCCGCATTAACAGTTTAAATACTGGGTTCGATTCCCAGGTGACAAGCCATTTTTCATGTGGTGCGAAGAGCAAGGCACATTGAAATATCATTTCGACCTCGTGAAAGCCGGTGGCATTGAATTATGAAGATGTAGTCCTGAGATATCGAAGCTTGTGGCTTCTATCAAACTTCCAGGCCAAGATTACCGAATTTTCTCGAATACAATAGCCCGGAAGCATGCACGAGTTCCTGCTTTGAGTAGTACAATTTTTGCAGGTCAAGTTTTAAGATATTTTCTTATTTCTCACAGTCATGCCATGTCGTTGATAAGATTTAAATCACATGCCAATTGTTTATAAAAAGAGGCTATCTTTTATGTGATCGCATGGAAAAACTTCTACGTAAGCATTTTTCACTCCTGCTAAATAATAATAATAATAATAAATGTTTATATTCAAAGTCATGATCAAAACATAATGACATAATTCAAAGTCATTCAAAGTGAAAAAGTTACTGAAAAAACCACATTTCAGTAAACTGGCATATATCAAAAATGAGTTTTGTCGACGTTTGGTGCGAGCAAAAATTACTTGTTGTTTTGACTTCAAATTTGATTCTTCGTGCAAATGATGAAGTGGATGTTTTTCTTTTACAGATTTGTCGTAGAGTCGTGAAAGTCCTTTATTCAAGCGACATTGGGGTTTTTCAAAAATATTTTTCGCATTTCTTCCATTGATAACCTTAGAACACCTCTTCTGTAGTATCTCTATTGATCTTACTGTCTCACTGTCCAGTTTGCAGAACAGAGGGAACGCGTACTCAATTGGAGCAAAAATAAGCGACAAGCAAGCTCGTTTCAGGGATTTTCGATCCAGTACATTCCTCAATTTGCGAATGATATATAACCGCTGGGATGTCCTCTTTATCAAACGATTGAAGTGCGTTTTCCATTTAAGGTCTTCAGTCCAAACCACCCCTAGGAGCTTCATTTCACTGCAGCAGTTTATGTCAGGAAATTTACTTTTCAAAATACCTTTGATTTCTTGGTTCTTTGACACCACAATCATTTTCGTTTTTGAAGCATTTAGCTTTAGACCGTTTGATATCGACCAGGCAGTAATTTGGTGTATTTCGTTGCTCATCTTGTCAATGTCTTCCGCTCTTGTTTCCTTATTGATCGTTATGGTCATCGTGACGTCATCGGCGTACTTAATCATGTGAGTACTTAGATTTGAGGGTCTCAGCGAATTCAGGTAAATATTGAAATACTGAGGTCCCAAAATTGATCCTTGTGGTACCCCTCTATTTACTCGACGGAATGTTGGACGAAAGTTTGGATTTGAGTGCATCCACAATATTTTGAGTACCGATATTTCTGTGCATTTTATTTTTCTTTTATGGGGTACGCCTATGGCGTGGGTCCGCCACTACTTATTCGTCCAAGATGTTAAAGATGTCCAAGATGAACCTCTTGTGTATATTCTTGTATGTATTTGTTTTCTTGTTTTGTCCAGTTTTGTTTTTATACTTTCGTTCTTGTCTTTGTGAACTTTTGAGAATACGTGTGTCCAGCCCAGTGAACGCTTAATGAATCCTTTTCAGGACTATCATACATTTTTTATACAAATAATTTTTATATTTTATTATATGTGCTATCCGCACGTTTGCGGACTTCAGTTACAACATAAGTCTCACATCACCGGCTTATGATTAGACATCATAGCATCAGCCTAAGCCGGAATTGATAATAAATCTCGAATTTTCTGCAACAGCGAATGTCGTCATCGCTTGCTGGCAGACGGCGGTCCGACCAAGAACCCACGGCTTCAGTTTCATAAGTACACGGGTCTGCCAGTAAGTCTGACATGGTCGTTTTCTTGATAAGACAATGCTGTGCTAGTGAGAACTGTGTCCCTATTAGCATAGACATCTCCTGAGAATGAACTTCAACACTTTCGCTGCCTTCATTTCTGCGGACAACTAAGTGCTTTGCTTTGCCGTCACTAAATGTTCCCTGTCGACATATTTACAACACTGTCTTCATCATCTGACAATGTTTAACTTAGCTGTTCCCTGACCTCCTAAACATTCCCTCATTTTGGTGTTTACTGCTTGTGCTCAATGACAAAGGCGAGCTGCGTGACGAATAAGATTTATCTTCTACTTCAATTCTTCGTTTTTTTAGACATCAGAAGTTAATCATCTCATGGAATTCAATCTTTTAGAATGAGGTCTTTAACCATGTAAATGTCTCAATAGCTCAGGAGTCTGCGTTTGTTTTGCTTATGAGTAAAGCATTCCATTGTTTATGAATGGCTACGCATCCACACGGTCGGGATGTCATTCGTGTATTTAGCAGAAAATGGGAGTGAAAAAACATTTGAAATAAAAAGTAGTATGAATTGCAGTTCTAGGGACGTTGTTTATGTTATCAAATGCCGTCGGTGCAACCATATTTATATGGGACAGACAGGGCACACTTTTCGTGTTAGAATTCGAGTACATAGACAGCAAATTCATGATGCCAGATATTAAATTCTCCACGTAAGCAATCATATAGCTCATTGTGCTCAAAACTTGTCCCCTTTGTTTTATACCATGCCATAGAGTAGGTATATCAGGTAGAGTGGAAACTCCGCATTTATTAAATCCTCAATGTGTGTACACTTTCTATTTCATTAAATAAACTCGAAGGGAATATAGTGGGAATTGTTTCCAAATGTGAGATATGCAAATTTTTACAGTTTTGCAGAAACTACAACGGAATTGACTGATCATGATTGTAATGCAGAAGGAAATGATATTATTTTACAGATCGTCCGTGTCATGAGAGCCTTGGAGAGGTAATGTTTGTTAAATTAGCAACTCGATGACCTGCTGTTGCTTTCATGCTGAACCTCAAGAGAATCTTCTTAAGCGAGATCATATCATACTTGCCACTGGTAGAGCCACAGACATCGAACACTAAGCACTGAGGTTGTTGTTGTTCGATGTCTATGGGTAGAGCAAAATAGCAGAATCAAAGACAATGATTTCAATCAACTTTGAAGGATGTAAATGGGTCCACATCACTCTTCAGATTCAAGATGTGAAACACGAATTTAGTGAATCATAAAATCATGCCGGTGAAAATTGAAATAAAACTTGAAATTTCAGCCAAGAAAGCAAAATAATATCTCGACTTTTTCATGAAGACTTCCTTTATAATGCTGTTCATGAAATCCCTTGATAATCAGCTTGATTTCCGCTTCGAGGATGCTTATTAGCAAATATTCATTCCTTCTGATATCCAACTTGTTTCATACTACTTATAAAGGGGCTTCCATATCTGTAGTATATAAATTTGCAAAATTTTAGCTTTTTTAAAACTGCTCAAATAATTTTTTGGACCACGGGAACGCAATCTCCGCAAAAAACTGAATCTTTTCATATAAAAATTTTAACTGTATATCGATACTTTTTTGAGTCGACACTCTACCTACATATCCCTACTCTATGTACCATGCCTATTTTAAAGATATCATCAAACTGTACCGTAAACAAAATGAAAAGTCATGTATTACATATCTACGATCCACACTGAATCGTAACATATAGTTTTGCTTATGTCCATGCTATTGATATCCTGGCTTTGCCGTATGACTTCCAACTTCTAACCGACATTTGAATTCCTGATCTATGTATGCATTTTAGATGTCTACATGCATGTGATTTGTATGATAATTTTCATTACAGATCAAGCTCTTGACAAGTCTGGTGACAGGCAGATACCGGTCGGGCGTCAGTTAAATTTGAGGTTTTCCTCGATAATTCCGTATGGTGTTTTTATTGGATTATGTGAAAATGGCTCAATCAAGATAAATTGATATATATAAAAACATTGACGAATATCCCTGAAAAAGATGTGAATGTAATAATGCATGCAAGAAAGTCCTTCTTGCTTGGCCAAAACACTACATGGGTAAAAAAGCCAATGATAATCTTTTTGATGTTACCATGGGAAGTTACGATGGTGCTGAGGTATGTGAACTGGTCGGCCTCTTTATTCTGCATGAACTCACAAACCGATTTGGACGAGAAAACATTGGATTGTACAGAGACGATGGATTGTGTATTATCCCAAACAGCACTGGCCCTCAAAGTGATCGCTGCAGAAAAGATTTAATCAGAATTTTTCAAAGCTTTAAATTGAAAGTCACAGTTGAATGAAACATGAAAGCAACTGATTTCCTAGATGTATACTTCAATTTGGAAAATAATACCTACCGACCATATATCAAGCCAAACAGCATTCCTCTGTATGTTCACAATCAATCAAACCATCCTCCTATGATACTTAAACAAATCCCAAGAATGATAGAAGATCGAGTGTCAAGGTTATCTTGCAACGAAGATGTATTCAATAGAGCAAAACCGATATACGAAACAGCATTGAAAGAAAGTAAACATCGACATGATTTATCTTACAAGCCAACAAATACACAAAAACCAAAACGTCACAGAAATATAATATGGTTTAACCCCCCTTTCAGTGCTAATGTGAAAACCAATGTTGGTAAACAGTTTCTATTACTTACGAAAAAGCATTTCCCTCCTCACCACAAGTATCACAGCCTATTCAATAGAAATAACATGAAACTGAGCTACAGTTGTGTAACCAACATGGAAAATATCATCAAAAGTCATAACACAAATATTCTTAACAAAATAACAAAAACAAGCGAAAATCAAGATACTGAAAAATCAACATGCAACTGCAGAAATAAAAACGAATGTCCACTTTTAGGTAGTTGCTTGTCAAAATGTTTGGTTTATAAAGCGACAGTTTCATCTGGTTCAAGTGACTCAAAGGTATATATTATGGTATGTGTGAAGGTGAATTCAAAGCAAGGTATAGCAACCACAAAAAGTCATTCAACAACGTCCGGTATAAGAACGAAACCTCATTGTCAACGTACATCTGGTCCCTCAAAAATCAAAGATCACCATACAGCATTAAATGGAGTATCGTACAACAAACCAAACCGTATTTTTGTGGCAGTCATTTCTGCTATCTGTGCTTAACAGAAAAATTCTACATCATAACATCAAAGTCAGACATTCTTATAAATAAAAAAAGTGAAATGATATCTAAGTGTAGACACCGCAGAAAATATCTGTTGTCTAGTTTCAGACCCCCAACATCATAGTTCGCTGTTTTCTAATCAAGTAACCATGATTTAGCTACCTAAGTATCTGTCCATTCATTTATTGACATCTGATGATCGATGACCATTTTGTTATCGTGAAACTTGAAGTAATGGCAATAAATCTTTGATCTAACTTGCATTCTAATTATATATACATATATATATATAAAATTGGAAAATAAGTAAATGGAGACGTTTGAATATAAAGATAAAAAATAAGGCGATGAAACTAAAAACACGTCTTTGCGTTACCGGTTTCAGTGGTTTATTGCTTGTTGGTCACCACTTCTTCAGACGCAAATAAAAAATGAGCTTATAGGCAGTTTAAGGGAGGTTTGAATTTCAATATGAAATATCTCTCTTTTGCCTCCCTTTCTACTCTATGAGCTCTGTCTGACAACTGTTTCAGTTGTTACATCAACTGTTATTCGTTCTCAAAACAAAAACGACTATGAAGTTGATCTTCATGCTGTTCATTGTTTGTTATCTTGTACGAACATCAAAGTATCATGGAAGTTTGTAGGAAGCTTAAAACATCACTGGAAAGCATCATTTTCTGATGGGTGTCTTATATTTATGCTCCATTTCCTTGCACTCATAAATTCGAATATTTTTTGTTATTCTCTCAGTGAATAATGATGTTCTGCACTCGAAGTAGCAGAATTGAACTTAAGTTCGCATGGAATTTCGCCAGTGGGTTTCATTGAACGTCTGAAGGATGTCAGGCGCAGTGAGAAAGTGAAACATTGTCAAAAATGGATGCAGTTTTTCTATATTTAGAAATTTTATTTGTTTTCGCTAATTACCATGTAAACGCTAAGTCTAGAGCCACAATTTTTGACATGGAACTTCTTCAGGTCATTTCCTATGAAGTGCATGTGTATCATCTCTGGATAAATGCTCAAAATACTTTTGTTTGCCGACATCAGGAGGCAAAGTTTTTTTTCTTTCATATACAGGGGCTCTTGACTTGGTATTTTTCGCTTATCCAGAAGAATACAGAAAATCTCATAAATCTCTTTTTTACCAAAGAATAGATATCCTGTTATCAAAAAGTTTTAGGTACAGAATTTGACAGCTTGTTCTAGTTTTCGTTTTTTAGACGGGAAGAGTCGTATCTCCAAAGCTGTAATAAATTAGCACACATGGTCTACTCTCAAACAACAGCCAAACAGCTTCGGACACCAGTGGCGCACGTATTATAATATATATGCAGTCATTTAAAGGCTACACCACAAGGGATTACACCAGCGCGAAGCGCGAGTTCAATTGGGAGTGGTCACCACAGTTTTCTGCTAAGCTGACATTAATTCCTCGATGTATGAGTTATATGAAGCATAGATATCGGAGCGAGTGACCAATGATTTCTTAGAGCGCTTCTTAACTATCGATGGGCAGGTTTTTATTGTGGTATTGGCTTGTCATTTAGTCATAGACTCATAACGTTCAATTTCTATCCAAGATTGCTGCATTTAGACAGAAATCCATGACCCTGGGAGGAAGCATTCTTTGTCAATTTACCCGAATGTTTTCTATCTCTCTGTTTTTTCTGTCTTTTTTGTAGCTAACTGAATGATAAAATTTCAATTCCTATTTTTGTGATGGAGAGAATGGAGTTCTATGACATAAAATGATCAACTAGAGTACGAGATCTTTTGTTGTCTTGTACGGGAGGTAAACAAAAATATAGCTCTCCCTCAATTTAGACGATTTTTTTATTTTTTTATGTAATTGTTTAGGTAAATGAACAGGCAGTTGGCTTAAATATAAAAATGATTGCCCAATCATTTGCTTACATCGTGGAAAATTGAAACTAGAGAACGTCTTTAAATGTTTTCTCTTTAGATATTGCAATCCAAGAGCTTTTCTGCTTGGATATCAGCAGTTCAGGCGGATCTTTGAAATGTTCATCTTGCCGTTTAGTATCAGGGAACAAAGTTAAAAGAACTCTACATTTGAAACTCATTCATTTTTGGATCTATTTGTTGAATATCTAAGACAGAGTTTTTTGTAGAGTTTCCGCAATTACATAGAAATCGGGTCAATGTGGTGCATCACAATTGCAAAGAAGTCGCACTTGTCATACTTGTCATTTTCACAACTGCGGTTGCAAGTTAATTGGCACCACAGAGTTAAATTGTTTAACCGTATCACTTTTTCTAGAAGTGTAAGCTGATTCAAAGCGATGACACAAATGGGCTAAAATGATACTAAATGGGCAAAAAGAAATTTTTAATACCTTGCAGAGATAGGAAAAATAGTCGTGCGTCGCTTACGGATTGTTGTGAATTCCTTCAAAATGCTCCGATCACCACGATTCCTTCAGATTCTAAGAATTCAGATTCTTGCGCAAAAGTTTTCTCGATAATGTTGGTCCTTCCGATCATTATCAAAAAATGTTAGCAGGCGCACGAAAAAACGTTCAAAAACTTCTCTGTAGAACTTGACATCGACTGTGTCTCTTTGCTGTGTGATGCAGTTGATAACAGTCACCGAACCATCGCACAATTTGGCGTGTTTAATGTTGAACTGTTTGCTCATTGTTCGATTGCTATGGTATTATGTCAGCAGATTGTGCCATTTCATTAGCGTTACATGTTCCAATATTTCCATTCTAGTCAAACAGAAGAAGAGACGACCTGTCTAATTCTGTGATTAACACACTCTGGGCTGTGACTTCTTACACCGCTACTGTGCGACAATCATTGATTTTGTGAACTTTGACAACTTTGTGAACAGGATGATTAAATCACGGAACTAGCTAAACTGTTTTTAATTTTCCCTTGGGGAATCCTTGCAGTCTACATTTTAATTATAATAATGAAGGATATTTTCATTGACTTCAAATCTTGAAACTTGGGGAAAATTTAAAGTATCATCTCAAAGTATATAAGGGCTGAACTCACGAAACAAATCTATCAACTTTCTTGCATAAGAAAATCGTTGATATCAAGCGATGATGGATAGCAATGGAACTCCAATTCCGTCATCGTTACTGAGTAAGTATGCTTGTCAGACGATATTTCATCTGTCATTTTTCTATGAAAGTCGTTTATGTGTTAGATATTGTACGAATATTGGAATTATTGGCATAGAATGTCCGAGGCGCGTAGCGCCAAGGACATTCTATGTCAATGATTCCAATACACTTAGCACAATTGAAAACGCACCACCTGTCAAATCCGTCAAATTGATCGCTATACACTATTGATAAAGAATGGAGGACGCATTCTAACCGACATAGATATCTGTGCTACGGCCCGACGGCGGTCAGGGGTCTAATGACATGATTGACAGCTAATGTAAATGAATAGGACAAACTTTTAGTGATTAAGAAAAGTAATTATTAAACATAACATCTATACTTGTACAAGTTAATAGCGGGTATAACCTCCGCGAGCAGTCAATAAGGCACTGATTCGTCGCGGCATTCTGAGGACGAGCCGTCTCAGAAAATTTTGAGGAATTTGTTGCCAAACTGCAACCACTGTCTCTTGTAATTCACGCAGTGTTTGCGGAGGCGGGTCCCGCTGCTGAACTTGGCGCTTCAGATAATCCCACACGTGCTCGATCGGGTTCATGTCCGGCGACCTTGATGGCCAGCGAAGAGTCCGTATCCCTAAGTTTTCCTTCAGCTGCGTCACATTGTATGCACGATGCGAAGGTGCGTTATCATCTTGCAGGATCCAGTTGGCCACGTCTCCGAATGTTCGAGTCGCAAATGGCAGAAGATGCGTTTGCAGCAGTTCAGCATAACGCTCACCAGTCACGTTCGTGTTGAGTACTATCAGCTCGGTCTTGCCCGTCAGGGTGATGCCTGCCCACACGTGAACGGATGGCCCCTGTTGCTGATGAGTAGGCTGGACGTGTTGCTGCAGCATCTCTTGGCGTGGCACACGCCAAACACGAATGCGGCCATCATTGCGGAACAGACGAAACCGACTTTCGTCAGTGAAGATGATACGTCTCCATTGTGGTAGTCTCCAGTGAACTCGTTGCATCGCCCACCGCTCTCTTCGTGCCACATGCGCAGGTGTTAATCTGGGGCATTTGCGCATCTTCCTTGAGCGAAGTCCTTGCTCTCGAAGCCGATTTCTTATGGTGCCCGAGCTCAGGATGTTGCCTCTGCGACTTCTTTCGCCCCACATCAGTCGTAGCAGAGTTGCGGGGAGTGTGGGATTGCCTCGCACCATTCTGAGCAATCGCCGGTCAGCTCTGGCAGTTGTGTGACGAACTGCACCAACGCCAGCATGTGCCACGGTACCATTTGCTCTCGCTTTCTTGAGAAGTCGGGCAATCGTCGTATGCGAACGACCGAAATGTCGTCCGACTGCCCGAAGGGACATTCCAGCGTCAAGCATGCCAATAGCACGCCATCTTTCGGCATCAGACATTTGACGCACCATCTTAAGATTTTTTACAAAACCGTCATTTCCCATAATAAGTCGTTAATTTTATACTTCATGATCGAAGTTCAATTTGAACACATGCTTGCTAAGTAATTCGGTAATAATAATGCTTGCTTCAGTAATTCAGTCTGAACAATTACGCAATCCCACCACCAGACCGCCGTCGTGCAGATATCTATGTCAATTAGCGTGCGTCCTTCATTCCATATTCAATCGAAGCGATTTACAGGTTTTCCTACACGACAACGGCAACTACCGAATCAAGACCGGCACTTTAATTTCTAAAACGTTAAAAGATAAAATATTACGTCATTTCACAATTGAGAGCGACAACAATAAATAAACTGCAGCAAAATAGTTCAATTGTGTCTCTATCAGATTAGTGAGCGGCATTTCACGTGAAGAATAAATGATATCTTTTCGGTTTGATACAAAGCCCTATATAGATGACTTCACATCTGCTAAATCAACTTATCAATATGGAGCGCCAGCGAATACCTTCTGATGTTAAACGCAGAATCATTATGGCTCACGAAGCCGGAGATGATTATATTGAAGCCGCTCGAGTTCTCGGTGTAAAACGGGGTACTGCGTATTCAATAGTACATCGTTATATACTTGAAGGAGTCATTGAGCGTCCCAGAGGAGGAAGACGACACCAACAGATGGACGAAGATATGGCAAATACTGTGGTAGAGATTGTTGAATCCCAACCGGAATTCACGTTAGCCCAAATCAAAGCTGATCTACAAGCGCGGATGCCGGACAAGCCATCTGTCTCAATTCAAACTATCAGCACATGTCTGAGAAATCGTCTTATCTTCTTAAAGAAAATGGAGACTTTTCCTTTTGACATATTTTACCTTTTCGAATTAAAAAAAATATCAAAACTTTTTGTATTGACTTACCTGTTAAATAAAATTTAATTGAATATGAAAAGCCGTTTATGATTTCAGGTTGCCGCTCATTAAACTTATAAATCCATTAATAAACTCACTTATTATCACTACCGATTAAAAACAATATCATCCAATTGAAAACGCTGCTGATTAACAGAATACCGTTGTTGCATCTTAAAACATATTCTTTAATCTGGTAGTCGCATTGTCGAACTGGAAAACCTGTACTTCGAATTAGCTGGATTTGACAGGTGGTGCGTTTTCAATTGTGCTAAGTGTATGAGTACAATATCTAGCACAACCTCTTTCTATGGGCCAACTGAAATTGATATAGTTGTATTAAGTGATAGATGTTGTACAATATCTAGCTTAACCTCTTTCTATGGTTCTGGGCTACAAACCGCTAGTCTGATATTATATCTCTAGGGTTCTTATGCATATAGATATTTTTCCGGACATTATCTGCTTAAGCATTGAAATCCCGTTGGAACATACTGTACTGTGATAATGTACTGTCTCCATTGCCGCAATGCAAATTTTTGGATTATGCATATAATAATTTGAAGCTGATAATGTCCTACTGAGTGATAGAAGGAGGTTATATTAAGCTTATCTCCAATTCTAAATTAGGCGGCCTCAATGGCATAATCAAGGCCGTCTAATTTGCTTAGTAATACCATTGAGGTAGGAGCATATCACCGTCCATCTTCACATTCCCAGTGAAAATGGCATTGAGGAGATTCCTATGGTTCACAGTTAGGACTCGTAGATATCTCAAGCTTGACATACTTAATATTCAGAGCTGCATGGGCTATGTAGAAAATTACCATAGATTTGAGTCTTTTACAGATCAAAATCTTGGATTTTTGATGTCATAGATTTTATTTAGGTTCAGTAACAATGCGTACATTACCTTTCAAGTGATCAGTCATTCAAATGACCTGTCATTTGAAGGGTAATATATCTTCAATAATATGGCAAGAGGATGGAAATATCCTGAAATAGAAGAATTCCCTAAGGTAAAGATTCGTCTTTCAAATAGATAAACATAGATATAAACTGTTTATATCTTGATTAATGGCTACTTTTTTCGGCGACGAGGAATTTTAAGACTATTACGGTGACGTTATCGCCTAAGACTTATTTTAAGAAGTGAAAATTGAGAAAATGACTTAATGTTAACTTAGTGCATGCTATCACAAACGTGGGTTCAAAAATACTTGCATTTTCTTTTCTACAGTTCTGGTCAGACAGGACTCTGAATAGCATCAAGATTCGGAGGAAATGATTTGGTTCCCCTCTGTTGGCCAATGTGAAAGTTCAGAGTAGTTTCAAGAAATCGAGTATAGAAGTTGTTAGCAAATAATATACGAGTATATACGCAACTTAATGAACTTCCGAATAACATGTAATCGACATTACACGTGATTTATTTCATGCATCCAAACACCTATTACCGACAGATTTATTTAGTTGCTCAACTGAAAAGAAATGATGGAAGACGCTGGAATAATTGAAAAGCAAAAATCGATGAATAATAATGATAATTTCATTTAAAACATTCCCAAAAACGTAGTTTTTAAGGTCAAGTGGTGAGAGCAAAAATACAAGGTTACAAGGTTAATCCACTAATAAATTCTTGCATAGAGTCCTTCACGAGAAAAAGTTCCTCGTTTATAAGTTTGGTTGTTTTTACCTCGCCAGATACCTTCCATCAGATGAATGTTGGACAAACAACTATTATACATGGTACTATGCATCCGTTTGTTCTCATGTATCCAAGTTTATCTACGGTTAAGTTTTAGCTATGTTTCCTCAGGTTTGGAGAGACTTTCCTTATCGTACATTCGATATGCTTGGCTTGGCCCGCCATGTGGTACCGGTTGGAGGTTAGGGGCCGAAATCTTGCTTCATGCAGCCACATGGTTCCTCCCTGATGACTCCGCACATAGCGATGTTATTTTGGTTTGTCATGTTTCATGCCGAGCTCTCATTTTAGTTCATAGTTGGAAGTAAAATTGATTATGAGTTTTGATTCATCTCCCGTCCCTTTAAAAGTAGGTCAGGGAGCCGCTGTACGTATTACGCTTACTACTCTGTACTGGGTTAAGTAACTCCATGTTATGAGTATTTATTTATATTAATACGCTCTTGACGTTAAGTAACTTAATTATTTACACGATTTTGCACTAGGGTAGTTGTTTAACTTTGGTATCTTCCTTTTTTAACCGTGTCGTGTTGAGTCCTAGGCTGAGAGTCCATGGGAGTGCATGGGAGTCCTAGGCTGAGAGTCCATGGGAGTGCATGGGAGTCCTAGGCTGAGAGTCCATGGGAGTGCATGAGAGTCCTAGGCTGAGAGTCCATGGGAGTGCATGAGAGTCCTAGGCTGAGAGTCCATGGGAGTGCATGAGAGTCCTAGGCTGAGAGTCCATGGGAGTGCATGAGAGTCCTAGGCTGAGAGTCCATGGGAGTGCATGAGAGTCCTAGGCTGAGAGTCCATGGGAGTGCATGGGAGTGCATGGGAGTCCTAGGCTGAGAGTCCATGGGAGTGCATGAGAGTGCATGAGAGTGCATGGGAGTGCATGGGAGTGCATGGGAGTGCATGGGAGTGCATGGGAGTGCTAGGCTGAGAGTCCATGGGAGTGCATGGGAGTCCTAGGCTGAGAGTCCATGGGAGTGCATGAGAGTCCTAGGCTGAGAGTCCATGGGAGTGCATGAGAGTCCTAGGCAGAGAGTCCATGGGAGTGCATGGGAGTCCTAGGCTGAGAGTCCATGGGAGTGCATGGGAGTCCTAGGCTGAGAGTCCATGGGAGTGCATGAGAGTCCTAGGCAGAGAGTCCATGGGAGTGCATGGGAGTGCATGAGAGTGCTAGGCTGAGAGTCCATGGGAGTGCCTGGGAGTCCTAGGCTGAGAGTCCATGGGAGTCCATGGGAGTCCTAGGCTGAGAGTCCATGGGAGTGCATGGGAGTCCTAGGCAGAGAGTCCATGGGAGTGCATGAGAGTGCCAGGCTGAGAGTCCATGGGAGTGCATGGGAGTCCTAGGCTGAGAGTCCATGGGAGTCCATGGGAGTGCATGAGAGTGCTAGGCTGAGAGTCCATGGGAGTGCATGGGAGTCCTAGGCTGAGAGTCCATGGGAGTGCATGGGAGTCCTAGGCTGAGAGTCCATGGGAGTGCATGGGAGTCCTAGGCTGAGAGTCCATGGGAGTCCATGGGAGTGCATGGGAGTCCTAGGCAGAGAGTCCATGGGAGTGCATGAGAGTCCTAGGCTGAGAGTCCATGGGAGTGCATGGGAGTCCTAGGCTGAGAGTCCATGGGAGTGCATGGGAGTCCTAGGCAAAGAGTCCATGGGAGTGCATGGGAGTCCTAGGCTGAGAGTCCATGGGAGTGCATGGGAGTCCTAGGCTGAGAGTCCATGGGAGTGCATGGGAGTCCTAGGCTGAGAGTCCATGGGAGTGCATGAGAGTCCTAGGCTGAGAGTCCATGGAAGTGCATGGGAGTCCTAGGCTGAGTTCATGAGAGAACTTGGCTGTAAATTCCGTAGGTATTCTTGTCATGGCGACGTGCTTCTATGATGAAGTATTGTTTATGATAGTGTCGGAGTTCAGTGGGACTAACTAACAATCCATGATTTTGTAAACTTTGAAAAGTTTCCATTTACTACAATAATGGTCGCATTTCTCACTGCCACAAAGCAGTTCGGTAGCTTCATAAATCAGACGAATGTCAAATACTTTTCCTTTTTAATCTGCGTAATCACTGAAGTGTTATTGAAAACTTTCTCAATCGTCGATAATGCGCAACTGACTGTGACATATCCGCACTCATATTTAATGGAATAGCGAAAGATAGATATTGAGGTTTCTATTCTCAATTTTGGCTGTGCTTTCTTCCATTCTATTCTATAAATACATAACTTCTGCAAAATTGAAAAAATCCTCTGATAGCGAATTTTCAATCTCTTGGCTAGATGGCGTTTCTTATTGGCGGCGTCAATTTGAAAATGAGGTTTGAAATTCATCAATATTTGTTTATGAGAATAGGCATTGGGCATGTGACATCATTTGTGTGATGGAAAACCCAGGTCTTACGCCCGGTTTTAACCCACGAAAACCGGTGTAACAGTCTGAACTTACTCCCTGATCAAAGTTACTCCATCCGGGCCAAAGTTACTCCCTTTTTATGACGATGTTTTCTTTGTTTATTTCGATTTATCTAATATAAATCAGGGTTGCTTTGTCAATCTAAGCCGGCCGGTTCCTAGTTGTGGTAGGGAGTAACTTTAGCCCGGCACACCGGTCTTGCTCCGGTGAAACCAGCAGAACTCTCACTGACAGAATTAAGGAGCACAAAAGAGCTGTTAGAAATTGCTCTGTTTCATCAGAGATTGCCAACCATGTCTGGGAATATGGTCACGCGATGCTTTGGGAGACTGCGAAGATTCTTTGTCGCGAAGGAAATTATCACCGTCGGATTTTCAAGGAAGCCTGGTTCACTCGTGTTCATCGAAGTGGTAACCGTGTATTTCATAATTTGGACGACGGGTGGGGCACTCTCTTCTAAGCTCATGTGCAAATGCTTAGTCTCGGTTTTTCTGCCTTTTTTGAAATGTATAACAATCATTTTTTCCTTTCTTCCTCTTATTTATTACAAATAATTATTCTATTTCATTGTACATATACATTCCTTTATCAAGTACTTCCTAGTTCTGACGTATATGCCTGTCAATTGACTATTGTGGTTGCCTATATCATTGTTAGCTACCTGTTGTCGCATTTCTATGGCAATGTGCATTCGTGATGTGAGTTAACAAAAGTCTGGTGTCGTAAATTGCTTCAATTGTGATCATGACCTGCGCCTGCAGGTAAATAAGTAGTATGAAACAAGTTGGATATCAAAATGAATGAATATTTGAAATTAAGCATCCTAACTAAGCGGAAATCAAACTGATTATCAAGGGAATTTCATGATCCGCATTATAATGAAAGTCTTCATGAAGAATTCCCGATATTATTCGTGCTTTCGTGGATGAAATTTCAAGTTTTTTATTCAATTTTCACCGGCATGATTTCATGATTCACTAAATTCATGTTTCATTTTCTGAATCTGAGTAGCGATGTGGACCAATTTACATCTTTCAAAGTTGATTGAAGTCATTGTCTTTGATTCCGTTATTTTGCTCTACCGTTGACAGATTGCCTGTGATATGATCTCGCTTAAGAAGATTCTCTTGAGGTTCAGCATGAAAGCAATAGCAGGTTATCGAGCTGCTAATTTAACAAACATTACCTCTCCAAGGCTGTCAGACGCGGACTATCTGTAAAATAATATCATTTCCTTCTGCATTACAATCATGATCAGTCAATTCCGTTTTGGTTTCTTCAAAACTGCAAAAATATGCATATCTCACATTTGGAAACAATTTCGACTGTATCTCCTTTGAGTTCATTTAATAAAATCGAAAGTGTACACACATTGTGGATTTAATAAGTGCGGAGTTACCACTCTACCTAATATACTTACTCTATGATGTGGATCCATTTACATCTTTTAAAGTTAATTATATTCATTTTCTTTGATTATTATGTTTTGCTCTTTTTGCAGCAGGTTGTGATGTGATCACGCTTATGAAAATAATCTTACTATAACAAGGCTGAGCTTTAAAGTATAATGGTAACCCCTTCGAATTGCTAATTTAACAAACCATATTACGTCTCCAAGGTTATCATGACATAGAGGACTCATATCATTGATACCATTTATTGTTAGGAAGGATTTGAAGCAACCTCACAGGATGTTAAGCAATTATAAGATTCCTTTCTACAGAAATGGAATCGAGGATGCATTTACCTGCTTCTGACCGAATATCATATTCCACTTGTAATAAAAAACATCGATCTAAAAGTATTGCGTTCTTCGTATTGGAATAATTCATCATGGCGAAATTTTTATGTTAGATATTCAAGTGACAAGTTTCCAAGTTAAACAATTTTTGTCAGGTTCAAGCTTAGTTACAATTTGCTTTTGCGTCAACTAACAAATTGAGTTTCATGTAATTCTGTATTTTGGTAAGTTGCAGTGCATACTACAAACTTAGTAGAAGTTCAACTAATTTTGTGCCTCATTTTGTGCAACTAATTTTTACTTTGGCTATGAACGGCTTAAAAACAATGATTTTTCATGTGCTCTTTTGCAAACAGAAAAGGTCATCATAACTCACAAATAATCATTAGAATCAAATAAATCAATTGAACTAAAAATCGTTCTCCTGCAATAAAATATCACAGTTTAAAAAATTCAAAGGATTCTCAGATTCATGCGACCGAGATTTCTTCAGAATAGTAGCTCCTAAGTAGGCGTTTCTATGAGGGACATCTTCAGCATGACTCATATGTTAACCACTCAATTGATAACCACGGGTAGTTTTGTATTATTTCTTCTTTTTTCTTTTCACTTTTTTCAGTATATTGTTTATTCATTATGCATTTTTTGAAGGATTTTACACATTTTGCTTTTTTATTTCATGACTTTTAGAACTGCTGATGTCATTTGGTCAGGTGTGGCTATCAATTTCTCATCTAATCCATTTGCGTGATATCTATGGAGCTTTTATTGCTGTAGCTTCAAGCGCTATTGTGTCATGAGATGGGCCATGCAACCAGCGCACTGGCGTATCCGGCAATGGAGAGGGGTCGTCTTCAACGACGAGACGCCTCTTCAAAAGCGACGGCAGAGTACATGCATGTGTTTGGATAGGCCCCGGTCAAGCATTTCAGCCGGATGGTGTCCAGATACACGAATCACAAGGCATCTCCGTCCATGTCTGGACTGGAATCGCGTTGAACGGAAGGACGGAACTCGTTGTGCTGGACAGGAACGTGGCGGGCGAGACCTATGCGGAGATACTGCAACAGCACTTCGTCCCCTTCGCCTATTCGAAGTTCGGTGGGCTTCAGCATTACATCCTACAAGACGACAATGCCCCACCACACCGAGCGGCTTCTGTTCGTGAGGTGAAGGAGGAGCTGGGCCGAACTCTCCGATGGCCCTCCAGATCCCCAGACATGAACCCCATCGAGCATGTTTGGGATCTCATGAAGAGGAGAATCCATCGACACAATCACCCTCCTCAAAATGCCAATGAACTCAGGGAAGCTATCGCGGAGGCTTGGCAACAACTTCCTGAGGTGATTATCAACCGAATCCTGCTCATCATGACACGACGCGTGGCTGCTCGTCTCCGTGGTCGGGGAGCATACACACGTTGCTGACTTTCAGTATCAGCTGTACACGTAATTTTCATTAATAAACGTTGACTTTCTGGATAGGATCATTATTTTTTCCTTCATATTGATTGCATGGGACAGGGCTGCAGCGCCTCTAATTATACAACTAATCCGTCAATACTCACAAAAAACTAATGTTAGAATTCCTTGCATCAGATAACGGAAGCCTAAATTACATGCATAATAAGGAAATAAAATGATTTTAGCCGATAAACACTCATGCAAACATGTGTTGCCTTCAGATGTTTTATTGAATTATTTAATCATTATATATTTGATGTATTAACCTTTGTTGTTCACTATTAACATACGAATAAGACCAACAAAGGGTCTAATTAGTTCATCTTACATGCGCCGTGTGCGTCTCTGACAGCCAGCGATCGCGAGATGGTTGATCTCTGTTCATGAAGCTTCGCGGACGAGATTTTCTTCTCTAGCAGAAGAGAATCGCAGAGGGGGTTTATCTTCTGTTGAGTGTATATTTGGTAACATAACTGGTGTCTTACCTTTATTTAGTTGATTTTGGAATTGATTTGCACTTTTGAGCAGGAGAGCGACAAACGTCGACCTTTTGGCCGGCGCTTTATTTCCCACAATACCTCTATGTAGGAGATATACCCTGGGAATCGACGAGTCGTAACGAAGCGGAGACGAATCGATTGTCTATGAACATATCTCCGCCATAGAGATAGTTATCTGATATATCCAACGATTCCTAATTACATCAATTGTAACGTAGACATGAGCGACATACATGCGTAGAAGAGTATTGGAAATTGCGATGTTTCTAGCCTTTTCACATGTCTAGAAACATTTCACATGTGCATGCCTTAGTCGAATGACTTACGCAAATCAATCTTACAAATTTGCTGTACTCACAAGAAACTCTCAGTCAGTTGGTATCAGGGAGTCCCGGAGTCCTATCATTTTTCCTGGAGTCGGAGTCCTATAAAATGATAGGATTCCGGACTCCGGCCTATAACTAGACCCGAAATATAAAACAAGCGAATTATTTATCCTCGTGCATGGCATGTCAACTTTCTCCGTCAAACAAAAGTACAGAGACAGCAGTACATGAAAAGCTTGTAATAGTTGAGAGAATGAACCGTGATAGTGAAAAAAGGATTGCCTTTTCACTCGGTGATTTAGTAGAGAATACAAGCCTTCCCAGCCTCGATCACACATAGCCTATGCACCAAAGGTGACATCAGAGACAAAAATGAAATTCTAGTTTGTTTGAGAACATTACCTCACCCTCACATTATTCGTGTGTGATATCTCCTCCAAAGCGCATATTAAAATCGAAAGTGTACTAACTTTTTTTGAAGAAGGATGGGGGTTTTCCTGCCTGGTAGAGACTGGAGAAAAGCCGTGTGAAGAACACACCAAGAAGATGGGAGGATCCGATTCGCATGCATCCAACTTAAAGCGACATTTGATAAACTTTCATCGAAATGATCTTTAATGCATCTACAGGGTGCCCAGCAAAAAATCAGTAATTTCCAAAAAAGTTATAGTTTGATTCGAGAAAGAGAATCACAAGGATTACCATAGATATCTGATCAATTCATGTGAAGCGACGAGTAAGATAATATGATCTATAATGATCTATGATGCAGACCACCAGTTTTCTTTTTCAAAAAATAGGCTATATATACTTGCCACTCGGAGCCGGAGTCCTATAAGAATGATAGGACTTCGCATCCCTGGTTGGTATCGTAAAGAGTGATCATTTAGAAGACATGTTGCCAAAATTCGTAAAACTGTCAAAAATTACTAAATTCAATAGCGATCTAAAACACAAAGGACAATAAGCTGTCGATATCACTTGGAGATGACGTCTGTCTTCACTCGCATTCTCTTTGTACCGTCATCGTGGCCTAGATAAGAAGTTACGAGCTCGTCTCCACCGTGGACTGCGGTTCGATTCCTAGGTCCGGCGAGTGCGGTCGGGGCATCAAGGGTGTTGGTGTCTTTCAGTGACTCAATAGCCGTCATTCTCTCTAGATACTCAGCATTATGTTCAAAATCAAACAATTTTACAAATCTATAAATGGATGCATTCCTGCAGTTAAGAGAATTTAGATGTAGAGAACTAGGGTCCCGAAGTCATTCTTGCGTCAAATTGCATCACCAGTGTATTTTGTGTCACATCTTATAAAAATGTCGTCCGTCTTTCATTGGATATCAGTAACAGCCCTCTATCGTCTCTCATGAACTCTGTAATGTCATCACAAGTACTTCAACAGTGAACAGGCTGTCATTTCTTGCAATTTATCATTTTGATCGTCATCTTGTTCGCTGATTCGCACTGATTGATTGAAGACGTGTATGCGAGGTTTGTACATCAAACCTATGTTGATAGAAGATTGGGAAATAAGGACGTGTACTTGACCTCTTAACCTCTCGTGTTGATGAAGAAATACTGATGATGTGATATTGACTGATACAAGTTATCTGCAATTGAAAACTGTGGGAGAGATTAACGGGCGGATTACATCAAGTACATGGAAGAACTCGTAGATGGTGAATTGAAAGCTGTGAACGTCACGTTGCTGATATGTCGAGCCTAGCCTGTAAGAAGGTTGTTTCAGTAACAATACAGAGGAAAGTCAGAGACATAGAGTAAGTATTAAATCCCTAATGTGTATACACTTTCGATTTCATTAAATGAACTCGGGGGGATATAGTTGGTAATTGTTTCCAAATCTGAGATATACACATTTATGCAATTTTGAAGAAATTGCCACGGAATTGAGTGATCCTGATAGCATAATGCAGAAGGATCCTCCGTGTGCTCCGTGTCAGGACAGTCTTGGAGAGGTAATGTTTGTTAAATTAGCAACTCGATGATCTGCTACTGCTTTCATGTTGAATTTTTTCATTTTCAGAATGTGTTGCGATAATAACAGAAATAACGCTGTCAGCTAACTGGTGGCATTTATTTACCTCTAAACTAGTGTTTTCTGCTTTTGTTGGATAAATTTAAGGCCCCTCGAAGAAATATTCTGAAAATGAAAAAATCGCTACATTATCTATCTATACTACTTTCAAAATATTTACCTATAAACTTCAAGAAAACACTGTCAAACTATATATTTTCTAAAAGCCTATTTTGTGACGGTTTTGAATATCACAAGGAGAATGTTTCAAATTGCTTTATGTGCTTGTCAAAACAAGTCAAAGAAAATTTGGGGCTTTTGGGTTTATGGGCCTCTAGGAATCACCAATTTCAAAAACAATTAATTCAACAACATTCAAATGATAGATCCGAAAATTCTCTTTCAGATGATTATAAATTTGTTGATATTTCCTAATAGCAAAAAAATTTGGAAGGTGTTATAAAATGTACGTGTCCGTAGATTTATGCTAAGTTTCCAACTTGCTGTCGCGCACTGTAGGTCGTATGAGTTACAGAATTTTAAGAACGAAGGGTTTCGAGGACACGCTATATTTCATAACTCATATTCCATAATTCTCAGTTGATAATCTGCAATAAGCTGTGATCGACAGACAAAAATCTAAATTCCGGAAAGGCGTTTAGAAAACTTTAATACATATTGATCATACCGGGTATGGTCCACACCATAGAGTAAGTACTTTTGGTAGAGTAGCATCTCAACATTAATTAAATCCCCAATGTGTATACAGTTTCGATTTTATTAAATTAACTGGAGTTAAATGCAATTGGGTATTGATACCAAATGTGAGATCATATCAATAATAATAATAATAGGCGTTCATTGATTGAAGAAATAGAATTCAAAATTACACAGAAAATAATGTCACAATAATATATGGATTAGATGCATTGATGCTGACATTCAAAGAGTAGATTGACAGCGAAAGAAAAAACACATATGAAACCACAGAAAAATAGGATTAGGCAGTTTTTTTTCTATAAAGTAGAGGGTCTGTGATAAATCACATAATGTTCAAACCGTTCAACGTAATAGAAATCCATGGAAAGAATGAATTTTGACGTCTCAGGGTTGAGCAAAATGGCACCTGATATTTCCCTGATCTCGGCAATAATGCCGGTGCGCGAGAGTACAGAGGATAACCTGTGAGATGACACTTATGGAGGAACCTCACAGCAAGCTCTTTATGCATTTCATGTAAGTTCGGAATCGCTGAGCAGATGCATTCCAAGTCACATATAATGCGATGAGCACGTTTACGCAGTCTGTCCAGCCTCCCTTTGAGTGATCAAGCGTGATCATATCACAAGCAAACTGCCACTTGCAGAGCAAAAGCACATAATCAAAGACAATGATCAGAATTAACTTTAGAAGATTAAATGGGACCACATCACTATTCAGATTCAAGAAATGAAACATAAATTTCGTGAATCAAAAAGCCATACGGATGAAAATGGAATTAAAAACTTGAAATTTCAGCCAAGAAAGCACGAATAATATCGCTACTTTTTCATGAAGACCTGTAATATGATGTGGTTGATGAATTTCCATTGATAATCAGCTTTAATTTCCGCTTAATTAGGATGCTTGTTAGCAAATATTCATTCCTTTTGATATCCAACTTGTTTCATACTACTTAAAGATTGTGTTCACGTCGATAGTATGTAAACATAGGAAAGCATTGCAAAAAGTTAGCTTTTTTAAAACTGCACAAATATTTTTTTGGACCGGAGGAAGGCAATCTCCGTATTTTCTCATATAAAATGTTTTTACTGTATACAGCTTCTCTTTAAGTCGAGACTCTATGGCCGACACTCTTACAAAACTCCTTAAAAATTCCACAGTAAATAATCAAAAAACACATCCAATAATCCATGGTCAACAAACAATCCTCCATAATCCGCCATGAATAATCAGTGATCCACAAAAAATCTTTATGAAATATCAAGAATGATTTTTCTGAAAACACAACTGTGTAGTCTCTCCCCAAGCTTTATTGCCGATAAAAGTGATTTTATAAAAGAAAAGAAACACCGGACCAACGTTTCGCTCACCGTCCGAGCTTGCTCACGGTCACGCGCATAAATTCATGCCATTTATGCGCGTGACCGTGAGCAAGATCGGACGGTGAGCGAAACGTTGGTCCGGTGTTTCTTTTCTTTTATAAAATCACTTTTATCGGCAATAAAGCTTGGGGAGAGACTATACAGTTGTGTTTTCCGAAAAATTATGGCATACCTCCCGTCAATAGTCATCCGAGAATATCTAGAATGGTTGGACAAGCTAAAGAACTGCACAACAGGCTGCTTTGCGTTTGTATTTTCAAAAGTGCTAATTTTTCGAAGATTCTCATCGCCTGCTCCTCTCTTCTTTGACTCAATCCAATGGGACACTTTGGCTCGGAGATGTAGCGATGATAACGATGGTTGTATTTTCCAGCTTCCTTTGTTTGTCGCATTCAGTCCGACTAAGACAGGATTACAGCACTCACTGTAATGAGTATGTAATGGTTGTAAACCTGCACCAATTCACGTACTGAGAGGAAACGGTAGAGACGGGATGGCAGTCGTAAATGTCAATTCGTCACAGAGAGGAGTGGATACGTTCAAACTGGTGCCAATGTACTTATCTTTCTTAAGTTCCATTACTTTGTTCTTAGATTCATTCAGTTTGAGACCGCAGCTATCACTCCATTGAGAGACGTGAGCTATCTCATGGTCCATGACTGTTTGCATGTTACAGTCCTTTAAGATGGGACACAATGTTAAAATGTCATCTGCGTACGTAATCATTCTAGCTTCGGAAAGATCAGGAACCACAGACTGCATGTGGACAGCAAAAAAGGAATGGCGCAAGGACTGCACCTTGTGGAATCACACAAGCAATATTCAAAGTCAATACAAAGAAAGTTACAAAGAACTGAGAGACCTATAAAAGGTTAAATCATTAAAATCAAGTTACGTGTCTGCAATGAACATGATCAGCCGGCTGGTTAATAAAACAAGAAAGCCATTATGCAAAAATGAGTGGACTTTGAGACGCTTATTCTTCCTACAGCATGTTGTTGGCAATAAAAGTTATACGGGCTATATATGAAAGTTGTCGTTTAGTCGTTCTACTGAGTTCCACGTTATATTTTCCACTTCTTTTCAATTTGTTGGGAATAAGGAGATGAAGGGTATGTCTGTTGTTGTCAGCTGCTAAAGAACACATGTGAAGACTTTAAGCTCTTCGCTTCGAGGTAATAGTAGTGGAACTGAAGTCACAAACGCAATCGTTACCATACTGAATTATTTTATGGGCTCTTCTATCAAACCTAGAAAGTCTCTTGAATACAGTTTCATTCAAACCAACGAAACGGTCGAATGATTATTATGTAAATGTGATGGAGCTCATCGGCACTAACTAACGCCTTCAACGTTTTGAGTATGTACAGTCTCTGGACTGTCCTCGAAGTCACATTAGCAATTTGACTATTCCAAGTCAATTTAGGTGTGAACGTCAATCCCAAAATTTTTGCCCGTGCCACCATCGGAAGATTCGTCGTTAATTTAAAATGATTATTCTAAGCATATTCGAGACATATTTATGACAAAACTCGGTTGAACTATTACAGTGATAATTTATAAAACCTTTTGAAACAACCTTTCACTGATGATAATTTAATCAAAGATAGAATAAAAACGTTTCCCGTTCAGCGCCATGATTTTGAGAGCGAATGAATAAAACTGTCTTCGCTTGTGAAAATGAAACTTTCGATAAATCAGTCAAATAAGACAGTTTTATGTCTCGGGCTTGACAACACTCAAGTTAAATGCAAAAAATAAGCAAAATGAGACCATTGCAGTTACTGTCTCATAATCTGGCACACTTCAGAATCATCTTTGTTATTGTTATTCAACTGCAGAGTTTTTTAAATTAAAAACATCCTCAAGCGCCGATTATGAATTGAGTCCGCCGAACTATCTACACTGCAGGGATAATCAATTAGTTGCATAATAATTCCAATCCATTAATTGGTTGCTAAATAACTTTATTCCAATTAATTGATGGGAAAATAGTTCAATAATCAATTAATTGATTGAGTCATGCATTGAGTAAGTATACAGTAGGTAGAGAGTCGACTCACACAAAATAGTGAAAACTTTTACATCAATTGATTCAGTTTTTGAGGAGATTGCGTTCATGCGGTCTAAATTTTGCATAATATTCCCGTGTTTATATACTAGCTCGTGAAACCACTACACTGTAAAACTGAAGAGTACGAAAGCTGGCTGACTTTGAATACGAAACCGATGTACAAAAGGAGAATAACAAAATGTGAGAAAAGACTATTGTTCGTGTTCATACACTACGAAAGCGATTCCTTTTCCTATAGGATTATCTTTATCATCCAATAGGAAAGCCAATCGCTTTCGTAGTGTATGAGCATGAACAATAGTGTTTTCGTACATTTTGTTATTTTCGTTTTGTACATTGGTTTCGTATGTAGCTTTGGCATTGTACAATTTACAGTGTATATTGTATAACTAGTATGAAGCTTACAAGATATCAAAAAGGATGCACATTTACTAACAGGCATCTTAATTAAGTGAAAATTAAACTGTTTATTGAGGAACTGACAGTAGCGGTATAGGAAGTAACATACCAGCGCACTTGCACCCGCACTTGCACTAGGCTAATTCACTTGCACCCGCAGTTGTGAGACTGACAGGCAATTTGACACGTGCAACTTCTTTTCAAGTGTAGTGCAGCACATTGAACAGATTTCTATGTAATTGCAGAAACTCTACCTTAAAAATTCTATAATTAGATCCAAAAATGAATGAGCTTCAAATATTGAGGTCTTTTAACTTTGTTCCCTGATACATAACGGCACCGTCAACTGGGGTAACTAGTGCCACTGTCTTGCGTTTTCTTGAGATTGCGCCCTGGGAAATTGTTTTTGAAACTCCAACCTCACATGGTCCTGAACTTCAGGTTCCTAGAAACACCACACACATTTTCTGACATTTTTTCTAGCTATACTTTTGATACCAGGACCCCCAAAAATGGCACATCAAATGGGCAACTTGTGCCACTCATCGTATTTTAAATTTATTCGGTCACTTACTTACAGATGTTACTAGAAATCACAAAACCCAATGTTTCTAATATGTTGCACTATATTAAAACAATAACAGTCGGAGATGAAACTCGAAAATCATGCAGAATGTGTAAAAATATGACGGCAAATATAAAGACAAATAAAATAAAAAGGGTATTTTTATCAAAATAGAAAAAGCCACAATGTAGAAAGTAAAGTTTATTTCGAGCTTTCGATCGCTATTCAAGCGTCATAATGATGGATGTATGGTATTTTTATCCTTAATTAAAATTGATCACATATCAATCGTATATCACCCGATGTTTGATGTAAAGATCGCATCAAAAAAACTAGAAAGTTTAAGGACTTTAAAGCACTTGCAACGATCATGCAAGGAATTTCTGCAACATTAATTGAAGTTGGTAGATAGCAGAAACTGGCGTACATATACTGGCACGGGGTACTCTACAAGGCCGCACAATTCATCGCAGTTTACGTTAAAACGAAGCACACATATTCTAAGAAGGAGAGGTGGACTTCATTTATCTACAATCTGCTCGCAATCAATGTCCGAAATAACGTCCTTCTCCGGAGATATTGTTTCACAAACTTTGTGAAATCGGCATTTCCACGAATGGCCAGCACATGTCCTTATAATTATGTCGGATATTGTTTGATCGAAGCAAACTGAGTTTGACGAGAATCCTGTCACACCAGTCAAAGTTTCAAGAGTAATTCCTTCGATTCCCAGCCGGGTTCGATATTCATCCGTTTTATTGACGGAACTTTCTGGTTTATAACGCATCAGACGAAGAAGTTCAATTAAACTGTAACTCATGTCTTCACAATTTGCCTGGCCGTTTTCAGGTAATTGTTCCAATACTCTGCACTTTACTGATCAATGGTCATAATTAATATCCTTGATCATAGAGCATAGGTAGAGCGTCGACTCAAAAAAATATCTGTATACAGTGACAATTTTTATATGAAAAGATTAAGTTTTCTGCGGAGATTGCGTTCTTGCGGTCCAACAAATTATTTGAGCAGTTTTAAAAAGGCTGAATTTTTGCCAATTTATATACTACCATACGTTGTAAGTGTCATGGAAAGAAAGCGATAGATTATGAAAAATTATTAACTTCCGGAAGCAGTCCAGCTAAATTTCGGGTCTCAATAAAAGATCATAAAGATAAAGTTAACAACGCTATTCCCTTACGACTGATAGCTTCAGTAATCAACACGCCAACTCAAAAAATTGATTGGCTTACGAGCGTAATTTTAAATCAATTGGTTAAAAAAGTGCCAGCTCACTTAGATATCTCAAAATCACTGATTAAAACATTAGAATCACAACTTAGCGAAATAAAAGACAATGATCAGATTTTCATCTCATTAGACGTTAAAAACCTATACCCTAGCATCCCGATAGATGAAGGGTTAAACGCTATAGAAGAATTTGCTTATTCCCACTGGAATCAAATAGAAAATTATGGATTTACTGTGAGTGATTTAGTTGATATGCTGAAATTCATATCATATAATTATGAGATATCGTATAACAATAAAATTTACTTGCAAGTAAAGGGCTGCCCCATGGGCACATATTTTTCACCACCTTCTGCGATAATTTTTATGAATTATATAGAAGCAAAAGCAATAAAAATTTTAGAAAATAAGTATAAAATTCAACCGAAAATCTTTAAAAGATACATTGATGATATCATCTTGGGTCCGCTCCCCAGAGATAATGAGGCCATCTTTTCGAATATTCTTAATACATTTAATTCAATTAACAAAAATATTCAATTTACCATTGAAGTACCAAAAGATAGCGGTCTGAACTTTTTAGACATGACTACTTATATTGAAAATAATCAAATACAGTATAAATGGTATAGTAAGCCCAACCATTCTGGCATTTGCCTTAGGAAAGATAGTTGGCTCCCACACCATATTAAAGACAATTTTGTTAGCAACAGTCGTAGATATGTTTCAGAACGCTGTTCAAATCCGAATGAAGAAGTTGCTGCTTTAGATATTATGAATAAAAGACTCTCGGAAAATGGCTTTAAATCATATCAAAATAACAGAAAAATAAAACCATTGGATAAGCCTCCTAATTGGATAAACTTATCTTTAGAATTTGTCAGCGATAGCTGTAATAGAAAAATGAATAAACTTAAACGTAAATATGGTCTGCCCATGAGAATTACAGCCAGACCAGGCAAGAGACTACAGAACACAATAAAATCTAAAATAGATAATAAAGACTTTTGTCAATGTGACATTTGTAAACAGATCGGTCCTAAATATAACTGTAACGACAAATATTTAGTTTACGAATTTTCGTGTAAAATCTGTCAAATAAAGTACATTGGTCAAAGTAGTCGACCTTTTCGATCACGTTATAATGAACACGAACGTAGTGTCAGAAATAGAGACAAGAAAAGTGCCCTGAGTGATCATCATCTAAAACACCATACTGCTGAAATGATGGACATTAATTATTTCAACTGCAGTATTTTGGATAAACAGAAATCGGCGATATCTACTAAGACAGCTGAATCTCGCTGGATTGCGTCGAAAATGCCAAATTTAATGAATAGACGTCATGAGCTAGTGTCAGGAAATATCAAATCCAAGACCTGAGTATATAACCCGCATCATGTAGCCGTGTCAGTGTACCCTTGAGACAGTCTTTAACCTATTTAAGGCCGCCTATTTAAATATCGGGAAATTTTCTATAAAAACGGTGGCAAGTATTTCAGAATGTTATAATTAAGAATAATATATGATGACCAGTTCATTACAATAACCCTATCTTAGAAATTAAAGCCGTAACAATTTCGTTACGATGTCGTCATATGATGTCAAAATATACAAAAGCATGTTATTTTCAAATGCAGCTTATGAATTGCTCCAAGCAATTCCTGCCGAAGTAATGAGTCATATCTTCAGCATGAAAGCTGTCCATCATATTTCAGAGGTATTTGTCGAAACTGTGAATTAGCAAATTTAATCAAAGGCCTGCTTTATGCTACTTGTCCTTGCTGTTTGCTGTGAAATCGTTATCGTTGAAATGAGAACAAGTTTTTATATTTCGAAATTCATGTCGAGAAATTGATTCTCTTTCTGCATCGACTCCAAATTCATGGTAGAGTTGGAGACGCCTCGGTCATCCACATAAATAAAGAACATCAAGTAATGAACGCATTTGAGATTGTTTAGTATTATGTAGGCCTAAACAATTCTTTTGTCCCGGGTAGTCACTGGTTTCTGCCACTGAGGTCGATAAGACCATCAGCATGCGTATAAAGCATCTCATAAAGATTCTTACTTTGAAATGCATCCAGAGAATGTTTTTCCTATCTGCGAAGATGGAAATTACCGATATTTGTCATTTTATTGACTGCTTTTTCTGTTTACTGAAATAATCACTCAAATCATCTTTCGTTGCAATCTCACACTGCCTTACAATGTCACTAACCTCTGAGATATCGTTTGAGAGACTTACATCTGAGACATAAAACTCATCATCGTCTCAAAACTCTGATGAAACATTTACTTATGGAGGTTTTGTGGCAACATTCATATACCGTGATCGTCGGCATTAGGCCTATTGCATATTTCAGTAACTTCTTCATCCATAGTTAGCAACAGCTTGGGTATTGTCTTCAGATAGCTACACAGGTTGATATAATCAAGCTAAGCCTTTATAGATATTTTAAACCAGTTTGGGCCATCTCGAGACTCTGACGTGCCCTTATAGGGAGAGACGCATCCTTTGGATTGAAATTGCTCGAGTCGGAGGACATCTTTGCATTCTATGCCCAGGCGAACTGGCACCCTGCAATGTTTATGATTAAGCTATAAGAGAAAATGCTTGAAATTTGATCTCTCTTTGATTTGCTTCCGTACATGAGCTAACAAGTCTAATGTTGAGGAAATTACTACGGCAATTGACTTCGGTTGGTTTTCTGACGGGAAAGCCATAGACTATAAATAGCAGCAGGCATTACAGACTCATAGAATACACTAAGAATGCAATATTCCAATGAAATTGTTCGTTTTTAGTATTCAACAAACATTAGTTTTGAAGAATATTGATAGTATTCACCACCGTTTACTTCATTTATATTGTTGCCGTATTTAACATTTGTATATCATATTACGCCAGTGTAACTAAAACGTTACGGTTCAAAAAAATTACGTACCATGTCATGAATGAATATCCGAGCAAGTATTGATTGCTATTTTCGGTATTTGATGGATAATGAGATCACGCAAATGACATTGACAGTAAATTACATGTGGACGTTCAGTATATTAGCAGATTTTAAGCCCTTTTTTGGCTAATTTCGTGATAAGATATAAGCACTAAAAAGTGATAAATTTTAAATTGGCGATTGTTTATCTGAAAATATGTGATAAATAATGTATGGTAATCAAAATATTGTATCATATGTCGCAAGCTGGAGAAGACAGCAGATTCCGAAAAGTGCTGTAACGAAAACGTTACACTGGCGCTAAATGGGTTAAGACGAAACGCGTCGGGTCAATTTATTTTATTTACAATAAAACCTCGTGACATAAAAAGGGAGAGATCTTATTTTTGATTTCGATCAAGCAATGGTAAAAATTGAATTACATCTGCAGGAAAAATAATTGCAAGACCGATAATACAGAAATGGATGTGAAGGTCCAAAAACGACCGTGACGCAAGTCACCCAAGTTGACGGCAAGATGAACATTTCAAAGATTAGAAGATCCGTCTGGACTGCTGATCAAAGCAGAAAAGTTTATTGGATTGCGACATCTAACGAGAAAACATTTGAAGGCGTGCTCTAGTTGATTATTTTATGTGATAGAAGTACATTCTCTCCATCATAGCAATAGGAATTGAAACTTCATGAAGTTAGCTACAGAAATGATAGATGGCACAACAGAGAGATAGAAAGCATTCGGATAAACTAACAAAGAATGCTCCCTACCAGGGTCATGAATTCACCAGCCGTGAGTGGAAATTGAACGATATGAGCACAGAATTAGACAGGTCATCTCATCTTCTGTTTGCATAAAAGGAAGCAATGGAACATGCAACATAAATGAAATGGCACAATCTGCTGACATAATGCCATAGCAATCGAACAATGAGCATAATACACCATCGAATAATACACCTTTAAACACGCCTAATTCTGCGAAATTTCAGTGACTGTTATCAATTGGATCACACAGGAAAGCAGTGCCGTAACTGTAAATCGCAGGCCAGAAAGGCGCGTAGCCGAGCTTCGATACGCCGTTCGTCACATTCACGTGTGAACATAGAAATAAACTGTTTATCTGAAGTTCGCTAGAATGGAAATTGACTCAAGGTCGCGGCACATCCGGGGGAACTAAGTTGGGGCATGAACCACCAATTAAAAGCTTCGATTTACACATGTGACTGATTCTAACCCAATGATACAGACGTTGGCAGGTGCATCTAAGTGAAAATGCGTGCGTTTTATGTGCCGTTATTGTGCATTGCAAGAAGCTTAATTTCCATTCTAGAGGTTTTATTGTTGTTGATTTCTATGCGTGTGAAGGAATTGCTAGTGCAGACGCACGTGTGTGTGGGCGTGTAGGTCTCCGGTGTGTCCTATGCGTGTCCTTTTTTCTTGTTATTAATAGCCAATGAAGAACGATATCATCCGGAGGTACAGCACTTCCGAGTTGTTTTACACTTGAACGTTTCTTTTATTTCAGAAACAGATTGCAGCATATTTTTTCAGAGCATATTTGGTTGTAGAAACTGATGGTGGCTTGGGGGGAGCTGTAGTTACGACTCTGCTGCAAAGAAATACAGACGATGTCAAGTTCTACAGAGAAGTTTGTGAACGTTTTCTCGTGAGCCTGCTATCGTTTTTAATAATGATCGGAAGGCCCAACATTATCGAGAAAACTTTTGCGCAATGATCTGAATTCTTCGAATTTGAAGGATCACTTCTATCAAAGTGATTAGCTTAAACAATCTACTTCTGTGGTTATGAGTCTATGACGAACCGACAAACCAATTAGACACTGAAATTCTGTCAGTAGTTTAGAAAAACGGTTTAGAAATCATTGATCATGCGGTCCGATATCTATGATTCATGCAACTCATACATCGAGGAAGTGATGTGAGGTTGTCCGAAAACTGGGACGACAATTAGGTTACACCACTCTCCAGAGCTCGTGCAATCGCTTAACTATTTGTCAACATCTTTCATTTATTATTCGCTAATTTTCGCATCTTCATCGTATTCACGCGAATTTTATTTTATTAATCATTTTAAATTCATTGATCGTATTATTCTCAACTTTCAGATCCAGACACAGTCATGGAGTCATTTATCAATGCACTGAATGATCGTATAAAGATGAACCGTTCACAGACAGAGCATCCAATTGCTTTGATCGCTTTATTTTGCCGTTTTGATTGATGCACTGATACGGTTGGGATTATCTCATATATGAGACTGTCAATCCTTGAAAACTGTTGTATAAAAAGTCTGTCACATTGATTAGAAAGTACTTCCACGCGCATTGAGCGGGTCACTATCATGGTTTGCGGAAGGTTCGAACTCCAATAATTGAACTTGAGATGAAAGTTTACTTTTTGAACTTGTTTCAATGATTGCTTCTTTATTGAAAGACTAAAAATAGAAAGGCAATACACTTAACAGCAAATTTGTCAAGGACTTTTACACAAAAGTGATGAGTACCCCAAATCGGAAATGCATGCATTTTACTCGCTCAAAAATGGTTGTTCTATGTCCATTATACTTCTCAATGTCAATGAACTTATTGTCATGCACAACAAGGTGTTTTGCAAGAGGTAGAGGTCTTTATATGCGTACATGAAAGTGCAAGGTGAAATTGCAACGCGCTATGTGCAACTGCAACTGCATTTGTAAGGTGCTGTGTGCAACTGTTGGGCACTATGGGCATTTGTAAGGTGCTGTGTGCAACTGTTGTGCACTATGGGCGCTTGTTAGGTGCTGTGTGCAACTGTTGGGTGTTATGTACAACTGAAAGTTGTTGCAGGCAACTGCGATACGCAACGTACAAGTGTAAAGTCATATAAGTGTGAGGAAATGTGTGATATTCGTCAGGCACTCTTGACTCGTGCTATTTTCTGTTGTAAAGCATTAGGACGTGGTCTTTTCGCCTACCTTTTCGTCTATATAAGACGACTTCCTTAGTGTACAGACTGAAATCTATGATATCTCGATGCAATGCAGTATCGTTCAAATGAAATCGTGCGTCCTTATCTAAAGTGTTGCTTTTTTAACTGAACTAAGTATCCATAAGAGACCATGTTTCATGACTGCCATATTAAAAATGGGCGCCACAAAAATACCACAAATCGAAGAAAGCTGTGACTGATAGGCAGCTTGGACAGAAGTCCATTTAGTTCGCGGCCGTGAATGCTTTCAATATTTTAAATTCAAATTCTACGCATATCTCCAGATTTTTCTTTTTTTGACGACTCATGCGTTTTCACGACAATGGTACCTAGCCAATGGCGTCTTCCAGGGGTTGACAATACCTATGTACCAGCACAGTGCCAGACCGAGGTTCTGCAGGGAGCGTGGTCGAATTAGGCTTTCACGGAATGATGTACACCCTGTGCCTAATCTGCACGTCTGCCTAGTTCTAGTTGGTTCCTCTTCTTATCAGACAGGATCAAAGAAAAACACATGCAAATCCAATGGGATGTAGATTGTAAGTTTTGGTTAAATTAAAGCTTCTGTATTTTCTCTACAATAATCACAGAAGATTGCCGATATACTTAGGAAGCGAAGGTTAGAATTGCTCACGCAAAACATGACTTTTGGAATTGCAAGGAGTTTCTCCGAAAAGTTGTAAACATAAAGTTGAAAATAAAACTCTTTCCTTGTTGCATAAAATCAACAATGTCCTACGGATGTGAAGCGTGGACCTTTAGCAAAGAAATTATTAGAATACACACTTTTCAGCTTTGGTGGGTGCTATTGAAGGATATTGAAAGTGTCATACATAGACAGAGTGACAGATAAGAAGTAATGAGGAGGATTGGAGAAAGAAATAAATGAAGTGATGAGTTGACTCAAAGAAAGCTACTTTTTGAGGTGATCTGGGGGAAGACTTATTCAGCTGATTCTAGAAGGAATGGTACAGGGTAAGTGGGACAGACGAATACAAAGAAGAATGTGGGGTACTATATTTGACATAAACTATAATGTCAATGAATGGACCTATATCAAAAATTTAGGAGAAACATGTAGAGAAGCTGAAGATCGAGTCAATTGCAAGCAAATTGTTGCCAACCTCCGGATCGGAGAAGGCACTCGATGATTTTCCTACCATGTTCATGTACCTCTGTCTGCGAAGCTGAACACCTTCAGATTTGGCAACCGTCCTACTGTCGACAGACAAAAGCATTTTGTTTCCGTTTTTATCCACATTTAGCAACTTTCTCGCACACATCGCCAAGTAGAGGCATGAGAATAACATATGCGCATCATGGGAAATAACCTGAAAACATTCTATGTCAAAAATTTTCACTTGTAAGAGAAAACATTGAAAGTTTCATTTCAACCAAAAGCTCTAATCTGCGTCCCATTGGATAAAGATGTGCTTTTAACTTTGATCCTGACTGACAAGAACAGGAACCAGGTAGAACTCGGCAAACGCACCGATTCGTAACAGGCAGGGTACGCGTCATTCGGCAAAAGTCTCATTTTGAAAGTCAGTATGATAGAAATGTATGATAGAAATAGGTCAGTATGCCACGCTCAATTACGCGTTATTACACATGATCCTAAGCATCCGTAGCTATGCGGGATATTGCTGGAACATCTGTCGGCAGTCCTGTTATATAGACTTTGCGTCTCATGTGTCTGCATGTATCAGAGGCTAAACAATGTGATAGGACCTTGATTTCATGCTCAGGGAAGACAGAACTTGCTTAGCGGTTCATCCATGGTTCAAGCGGCAACGCAGACAACCGTAGACGACGCGCAAACAATAAACGGTCGCCTGTGCGTATTCATGAACATTCCCCATGTTTTAACAGCATCAGATCAAGTGATTTCTGATTCTTAGTGCAGCGCGTATGTACGCGGGTAGAAGAATAGAATGTCCTTAACCACGGATGTTTGGGATGCTCCGTAATTACGCGTGAATTACGCGTTGCATGTCACCTAGTGTAGCTCGATGAATGATTCTATAAATGTCATATTCGTAATCAGGATGCAAAACTACATGAGAATATGCTAACCGTTTTCATGGACATTTTTCAATCCCAAAAAGTTGATTCGCACCGTGACTTGGTATATCTTCAGAATCTTTGCAATGTGAGGAGTTCGATTATGTAAGTTTTATTGAAGTAAGTTCAATAGTTATTTTTCAAAATTCCTCAACATTTTTCGGATACTGCAAAGGTTCAAGACAAAAAAAATTGGCACAGTGACTGTAGATTGTCTACCTTGCATGCTTTGATGCTATTGCGGTAATAAGAAAAATATTGAAGAAGCTTGAAAGAGAACTCCTTGCATATTCGCATTCCTTATATCGCAGGGATTCTGAAGATACTAAGCGTGGACATTTTTGATGAAAATGTGAGAATACATCCTTTCCAGCCAAAAGAATCATGATTTTGTGATAACTTGACGATATCACTAATTTTTTCCAAATTTTGATATCAAAAGAGAGCTCATAAAATGCTCGTTCTCCCGTGCCTCATTCATTATTATACTCATTATGTTTTCTTATTGAAAAATAGCGATCTGTAAATCAGGGATGCGGAGTCCTATCAAAATGATAGGACTCCAACTCCGACTCCGGGTCAGGGTGAGCGAAAAGTCTCTCCCTGATTTCAAAAGCCTGTAGTTTCAAGGCAAATATATTTTTAAGTCTAATTTTTCGTCTCATAATTAAGAATGCACCAAAGTTTTATGCCACAACATTTTGATCCACTACAATCTATGTAGTCACAGCAATTGCTCAAAATGACCTCCATCAACTGGCACACAGGCATCAAGTCTTTTCTCGAACGACTGAAAAGCAGAGTCAAGATGCGATGGCAAAAGTTGATTAAACGCTTCTCGAATCGCACACTTCAGACCCGTGATGCTGGTAGGCGCTTGTTTTTGAACCAAAGATTTAACGTGACTCCAAAAATAAAAGTCCATCGGGGTCAAATCTGGACTTCGTGGAGCCCAATGGAATGGGCCATTGTTACCGATCCAGAAGTTGCCGAAGTTAGAATAAGGGAAAGACTTCGTCGTGTTCGCCCAATGACATGGTGCACCATCATGCATGAAGATGGTTTTTGAAAAACGTCTCATCCTCTTCATCGCAGGAATGGCAAATTCTTGCAGCATTTCGAGGTAGTCCTTGGCCTTGACCGTCGATTCAAATAGGAATGGTCCTATCACTCGATCGTGATACATCCCTGCCCAAACACAAACTGATGGAGATTTTATTGGAACTTCGTGAATTTCATGAGGATTGTTTTTTCCCCAGATAACGCAGTTATGGCGATTGATGCGGCCATTCAGATGAAATGTCGCCTCGTCGGAAAAAAATGCGTTGTTAAGATAGGCGTCATCCTCCGCTATTCTGGTAAGAAACTCGGTGCACATTTCAAGTCTGGCAGCTTTGTCAGATGGGTACAGGGTTTGAACCGTTGTACTGTGAAAGGGCTTCATTCCTATATCCCTCTTCCAGTGATCTCGGATAGTTGAGTAAGGCATGCTCAATTGATTAGATGCTGAACGAAGTGACGTTGATGGATGATCACTGAACAGCTGCTCGATCATATTATCATTTAGAGATGGTCGACCGCTTCTGTCACGGTCGTGAACAGATCCAGTCTCTTTGAATTTTTTGAAGCACTCTCGAATGGTCTTTTCTGCTGGTGGCTTGCTATCATGCAGAGAATGCCACTTCCTCTGGACAGATGGCACAGATTTCAATTCTGCCATTAGCAGGACAATGGAGATGCGTTCTTCGGTTGATAGCATCGCGAAGTGAAATGAAAATAAACTTCTGTTCTCTTGATTTCATATCATATTTTTCAGCACTAACACACATCTGAGTTAATCGTATTAATCAAAAGCAGACAATATGAATCCAACAATTCGATTTATTTTGACAATAGATATTTGATCACAATGGTTTTACGCATAGCACAGAAGCATTTAAAAGCATAGATATCTGCACGACATTGGTGTCGTTAGTCTAGGCACATGCATTTCAATCTGGTCGCTTTGAAGCCGGTCATCTATGTTCTCTATCGCATTGACACATTAGAATCATCAAAAGCTTACAACACCTGGTTGCTTCCAAGAAATAGAATCCAAAAGGACATTCACTTCAGCATAAACTTAGACAGTGTTTGCAAGTTTTTAGCTCATTCATTTATATTTTCGTATTTCATTTGCTCAATTTTTTACGAAAGCATCTCTAACCCTTGAGCGATTGAATAGATTGTAGTAGATCAAAATGCTTGTTTTGATATAAAACTTTGGTACATTCTTAATTATGAGACGAAGAATTAGACATAAAAATATATTTGCTTTGAAACTACAGGCTTTCGAAATCAGGGAGAGACTTTCCGCTCACCCTGTATAAAGCCTTTTTTGAAAAATTAACTGGTAACCTACATCATAGATCATCATAAGATTACCTGAACCTATCTTTAGTGATCATTGTTGTATCAATTATCAATCATTTTCCATGAAAGTTGATCAAATTTCGCTTTAAGTTGAATAAATACGACTCGGCTCCTCCCATCTTCTTGATGTGTGCTTTACACGGTTTTCTCCAGTCTCTGCCAGGCAGGAAAACACCCATCCTTCTTAAAAAAAAATTACACTTTCGATTTTAATATGCACTTTAGAGGAGCCATCACACACGATTAACGTGAGGGTAAGAGGTAATGTTCTCAAACAAGCTAGTATTTCATTTTTGTCTCTGATGTGACCTTTGGTGCGCAGGTGTGATCGAGGCTAGGAAGCTTGTCTTCTCTACTAAATCACCGAATGAAACGACAATCCTTTTCTCACTATCACGGTTCATTCCCTCAACTATTGCAAGCTTTGCATGCACTGCTGTCTCTGTACTTTTGTTTGACGGAGAAAGTTGACATCAAGACAGTGACGGCTATGCACGAAAATGAATCATTTGTTTTTATTATATTTCGGGTATAGTTATAGGCCGGAGTCCGGAGTCCTATCATTTGATAGGACTCCGACACCGCATCCCTGCTGTAAGTTGAGTGATTTTCATATTTTCATCACAGTCATGCTCAGGAAATGCAATAACGCTGACATCATAGCTCAATATCAAGCTGAGAACACGTACAAGCTCTCGAATAATGTCACGTTGTTGTGCGATGAGAATCGATTGAATTTCAATGAAATTTAGCTGGTCCTTATCATCAGCTCTACACAATGGAGAAGTCATAAGAGATTTGCTCACAAATCTTACACATCTCTTCATTCTTCGGCTAAAACCGATCAGCAGTCGTTCACAATATGGCCAGGAATTAATGAACAACGTCCGGCGTCCTCTGCAGTAACATGTGTTACTCTGATGTCGCTGCTATTCCGTCCTGAACCCATTCCCTTCCCCCAAGCCATTCGGTTCTCGTGGATTTTTTGTCGCCGCAATGAAACTTTCTAAAACCTCTTCTGTTCTTTCTATTAGGCTAATCAATGGACGTCATAAATTTGCGCATTTCCAACGTCGTGTTTAGGTCTATTTTTAACTTAATTGTCGAACTAAATGCTGAGTCTGGAAGCAGAGGCTGTTGGTTCTCTGCTTCGAAGTAGTACATTATCATCACAATCTTTTTAACTCGATCTTCATCGAAAACGGAAACAAATTGAGATTGCGAGTCGAGGGAGAATTCGTCACTTTGAAATCTTTACACAACGTAATGCTATTTGCTTTAATTTATTCAATAACATGTGAGAAATAAACCCTAATAGCCCTAAGAGGGTAATGATAGCCTTATATATAGTATATTGAACCTGCGATATATGTTTTGGAGTGTGGCGCAATTTATATGTGGTTTGGACTACTTTCCGCCCCTTTCATTAGTCTTTGCGCATGACATCATGATTGGAAATGAAATCCATATTGTTAGTAGTTCAACAATATCTTACTTCATTTGTTTTTGATGATTAAGTGTGTGATAAAACAATTTTCAATTTTAGCGTGGTTCACGCGTAACTACAGATTTATACTTCAGTGTTGTTTAGGGTCATGTGTAATTACGCGTGGTTTTCGCGTGAATTGCGCGTAATTGAGCGTAACATGTCATCTAGTGTATCAGTGTTGTACGCACAGAATTAGATCGTTTAAGCGTAACACTTTGCTAGAAGTGCAAACTGATTCAAACGATGGTACATGCCGGAATTCACTAAGTGGGATGATAGAAATTTTTAATGCCCTGCAGAGATGGGAAAAATAGTCGTTCGCCGCTTACAGATTGCTGTGAATTCCTTCAAAATGCTCCGATCGCCACGGTTCTTTCAGATTCGGAGAATTCAGATCATTGCGCAAAAGTTTGCTTGATAAAAAAATGCTGGTCCCTCCGATCATTGTTAAAAATGTTAGCAGGCGCATGAAAAAACCTTCACAAACTTCTCTGTAGAACTTGTTATCGTCTGTGTCTCTGCTGTGTGATGCAGTTGATAACAGTCACTGAAACGTTGCACAATTTGGCGTGTTTTATGTTGAACTGGCTGCTCATTGTTCGATTGCTATGGTATTATGTCAGCAGATTGTGCCATTTCATTAACGCTACGTGTTCTAATGTTTCTTTCCTAGTCAAACAGAAGAAGAGACGACCTGTCTAATTCTGTGGTTGTTCTCATCAATGAAAAAAATTGACGGCTTTGGCGTCAGCGTCAATTGCCAAATTACTGACGCCGTCAACCAATCCTGAAATTGACGACTTCAATTTAGCATCATACTTCATCATCTGTTTTTGAAGCTCAAACGGTAAATCATCGACTTTGTCGCTGCGAATGCTTTTACATTAGGCCTGAAGATCATTCCTTTCGGCACTCCGTACGGACAGCAAAACAATGTCGACAGATGCAAAAGTGAATTAGGAATAAAAAGTGAAGTCGAGTTTATCATCAAAATGTAAAAACATTCGCCGATAAGTCTGTAGGCGAAATATCAATACAGACACAGCCGATGTGAACTGTCATATTGAATAATTTTGATTTTATTATTGCCATCAGCAGTTCAGCTACCTGAAAGTGATGATTCACAGACCTCTCGAAGAAATATCACATAAGGTTTTTCTTCTTCTTCAAGCACCTGCCTCGCGTCGAGTGTTGGTCTCCAAACTCGTCTGTCTACAGCCAATCTAGACAGTTCGGTGAGGGTGTGTCCAGTCCATTCTAATTATAATTGCATTTATATGATGTTTGCCACGTTTCCTTCGGTGACCATAATTACCGCTTTGCCGGTGTTCAGAAGCAGTCCGCACTTTTTACTTTCTACTGTTACCCTTGTCGTTAAGTCCTGCAACTCTTCCTCTGACTTACACCTCAGGACCACATCATCTGCATATCTTAGGTTCGCTATTGTAGTACTACCAATAGATATACCTACAGAAAACCCGTCCATACCTTCTCGTTACATCCTTGTCGGACTACACGCTTTACTTCGAACCAGTCAGAAAACTCGTTTGCTACTTTCACTGTAGGCTTCTGCGTTTCGTAAAGTTTCTTTACTTATGTGATAAAATGTCTTGGAACCCTCAGTTTTGTCAGTGCTTTCCACAAACTGTCATGATTTTTAGTGTCGAATGCTTTCCTACAAGAAACACAGATAAAGTTGCTGCCGCTTTTACTGCGCCTTTTCCATTAAAATGCGGAATGGATTATAATGTCTATTCATTTATATCACATAAAGTAGACTTACCCACACCTTTACTTTGAAGCCATTAGCATACCCCGGTACCCATTATTGAGAATATTGAGATAAGGCCTTCCCAACTCCAATATATAACACTGAACCAAATAATAAATGTCACTTTATTACATTGCCAAATGCGACATTTATTTTGCATTCGAGGAAAAGAATAGCTAAGTATGTAAAATTTACTATAAAACATTTTGTCACCATTACACTTGAAAGTGACAATTTCGTGTTTGATTTGCTACTAAATTACTGATGTATAGTTAATTACATAATAAAAAATCACTGACAATTCGCTTTAACAATCTATAGAAAATCTTTTGATTTATAACAAAAACTACAATTCATTTTTAAGAAAACATCATTTCAAAATGCTCGTCAGAGAGTCTGGAGCGTTTCGGACGCAGATGTCTTTTCCAAGAGAAAAGACTCTATCGACTGCGGCACTACTACGTATCGCCGCATTATATTGCAAAAAATGTCATTGCCAACTACCGATCAAATAAAAATGTCACCAAGCAATTGTGCCGAATCAAACACTGTGTCCCCTTCTCGCGTCAGTCAAGTCCACAGAAAACTCGAGTGACCAAATCTTAGCAATGACAAATTTTCCCACTGTATTCTAAAAATGACGCTGACACTGCTTTTCAGAGGCAAATTGACGCCGTCAGCGTCAATTTCTTAAATTGATGGCGTAATTGACGGCGTCAACAAGCTATTGCAACGCCTCACCACGTCAAGCGTCAACGTCGCCGCGCTGACTAAATAAACTTTACTCTCTGGAAGGGCTTAAATTCCGATAACTCGTCGGCATGTTTGCCTTGGTAAAGTCTTCCACAAGTCCACTAGACGGAGGAAGTACTGTAGATAGTAGACAGAGTGTCCACTCATAAAAATGTCAGATGACAGTGAAAAATTTTGAATTAACAGGTTTAGTTTTTTGCGTAGATTGCTTTCCTGCAGATTTTTTTCATCTTCTAACATTTTCAGAAGCTTAATTTTTGGAAATTATTACTGTGTTTATACAAATGCGACGTGAAACCACTATAGGATATAGGCCTAAGTGGTACATGAAATTAGGGACCTGCGAAATTTTGAGTCGAATCGAATGTCGAACCGAATCATTGAAAACTTGCAGAGGCCTTCTTCAGATTTTGATTTGCTTCTTGCATAGGCAAGGATATTGAAGATCTCGTGTATTCTTAGCATGAGCAACGAACGATGTTTTTGAATACATGTATAAAATTTACAAATGTAAAAATATGCCGAATTACACGTCCAGACGCTTAATCGTGGCAGTTCTAACAAATAGAGTGATTTTACAAAATTCTGATTCTCGTTGCAACAGTCTCGTGGCGCCTATTCATCAAAGATTGATGATAATTAATAGGTAGGTAATTATTTCTACTTTTGTAGCATTTTTGAATGTGACATGATAGAGTTTAACGATATGCAAGCAATGAAATATTCAGATAAATGGAGAAAGCTGGCAATGTCATGATTTCACGTTCTGATGGTAGCAAAAAGTAGCAAATTGTTATTTTAATAAATGCGAAAGTTTATAGCCATATCCAAAACGCCTTGGATAGCTGGTAGAAGATACATTGATACTATAGTAATAGTATACTACTATATATAGTAATAGTATAGTAATACTATACACTGTGAGCTCTAGGGCACGAAATTTCGCTTGAATTAGGCACGAAATTTGGGCATCAATTCTAACCAACACAAGGGACAAATAGGCAAGGAGTTTTATAGTGCGAGTTCGTGCCCATTGATTTTTCCTTCGATTTCATTGGATAAACAAACATTTGGTTTGGTGCCTGTTAGTGCCTATTGGCGCCTCGAGGCACTAGAAAGATACTAACTAGGCGCTAACTGGCACGAAATTTCGGTTTCGTGCCCTACAGTTTACAGCTACAATCAACGAAAAAAGCAGTGAAATTAAAGCGTATATATTTTTCTTAGATAATCATAGTCTACTCTGCTTTATAGCTCGACTATTTCGAATGGCATGTTGACGCCAGATCATGAGTTTGATATGCGACTTCACATTGGCCTTGTTCTCCCAGAAAAGTAGTTTGATGATGGAAACTAGGTTTGTAACCTCAGGCTTGTAGAAGTCATTTGAATCTGGATATCCTGTTCAAGTTTGATTAAAACTCACGAGTGAGTCACTAAAATTAATAATTAATTAATATTCCTCAGTAATTTCAACATCTTCAATTCATTCTTCAATCTTCAACATCAAGAAATTTGCTTTTTTCTGAAAACGACTGAAAACGACTGCACCATTTCAATGCAGTTATCAGAGCTGACCATGTGACCAGCTGACCAGCTACAATCGTGTCGCAGCAAGTTGCAATCAGCAAGTTGCCATACATTATTCGAGAGCTTCATTCTCAGCTTTACAATGACCTATGATAGACTTGTACCTGTCATGGCATTTGCTGAGCAATGCTCAAAATATAAAAAATCACTCAATTTATAAATCATAATTTTTCATAGAGAAAACGTGTGAGTAGGATAATGAACCAGGTGAGGGGAGAAACAGCATCTTCTAAGCTTTTTGACGTGCTGTTAATCAAAATCTGTGAACGAGGAAAAAATTAGTGATATCGTGAAGTAATCATAAAATCATGACTCTTTTGGAAATGATATATTCTCACTTTTCATCAAAATTGTTCTGTCTCGCGTTATCAGAATCCTCGCGATGTAAGGAGTGTGAAAATGCTGTCCTACGCTTTATTCAAATACGCTCAATAGTTCTTTTTCAAACTTCTTTTCATAACCGCTAAAGTGCACAAACACACGAGATAAAAAATCTGCAGCCACTGTAAGAGAACAGAGACATGCCGTCGGTACATAGGCGTATCCAGGATTTCAGTTTAGGGGGGCCTGGGCACCGATTAGGGGCTGAACAGCTCGAGATAAGCAGGCCAGGCCTACTAGGGCCAGGGCCAGACCAGGGCAACTCCTTTACTACTTATGAGTTTAGGGGGGCCTAGGCCACCCAGGCAACCCCCTAAATACGCCCATGCGTCGGTAATTGTTTTCTTTTGAATCTTCGTTCACCTTACCTTGTGTCTACGTGTAGGCCTACTTTCGCAGTAAAGATTAAATATTATTTTCTAACACTTTCGGGTTCTGGTCGATCTGGCTGAAGCTTCCATCGGAAAATTTTTAAGTGTGATTGGATAAACAAATTGCATTAAAACTGTCATATTTCCATTTGATGATGCCACCTTTGATTAACACTAGAAACCTGAATTAATTTAGTGAAATACAGCATGCTGAAATTGTGCCTTATGCCCATAGACTTATTATATAGTAGGTAGAGTTTCGACTTAAAAAGTGTCTGTATACAGTGAAAATTTTTATATGAAAAGATTCAGTTTTTTACGGAGATTACGCTCACTGCGATCTTCTTGTGCTTCAATGGCTGAAATTTCAAGTCTTTAATTCAATTTCCATTGGCATGATTTTATGATTCACTAAATTCACGTTTCATTTCTTGTATCTGACCAGTAATTGTGTTCTGTGCACCTATTTAAATATCGTTCAAAGTCAATTATGATCTCTGTCTTTGATGATGTGCTTTGCTCTTTCAGTGGCAGGCTTTGCGAAATGATCGCGGATATATATAGAAAATAAATACTCTTATTAATAAAGCTGAGCATTAAAGTAATCTAATCGAATTGTTAATTTGATAAATTATATTACCTTTCCAAGCTTGAGATGACAAGGACAATTTGCAAAATGCTAATAGTCCTTCTGTATTGCTATCATGATCAGTCAAATCCATATAAATTTCTCCAATAGTGTAAAAAATTGCATATCGCACATGTGATACATTGGTCTCAACTCGCGTTCATTTAATAAAATCGAAACTGCATACACAATGTGGATTTAATAAATGCTGAGTTGCTTCTCTACTTAACACACATACTCCATGCTTTTGGCTTGTGAGCGTTTATGTTAGGCGCTGTACATTGTATGAATGTGCAATTCAAATTCATCTAGACATTTTGCTTATGAGAAATCTGATATCGAATGTCATTATTTGACAATTTTTAAAAAACAAAAAATATCCGCTTTAAAACAAGCAATATTTTAAACTCTGATAAGCAAACAAAAAATGCCTCAGATTGCAGTGTCAGAAGATTTGCGGTGATTTGAGAACGTGAGAGGGGGAGTAAGTGCTGCATGCGCCATTGATATCATATTTCATAGATATCTGTGCGTGGACATGAAGAAGTGTACATTCATAGCTATTTTCCTGTTTCTTTCTGCCGCTCGATCTTGTTTTGAAACGGTGGGAAGCTCTCCATTGACAATTCTCACAGCTGTACTGCCAGTTTTTACAAACTGATTGACTCGTCGAGTTAAATTGCAATTCGAGAGACATTTTCTCTCTCCCTGCATGTAGTTCCTCTTACTTCAATGGGAAACGAGGGATCACATGGATTTCGGATTTCAAAATACTAGCGACTATATTTATTCCCATTTAGAGATAGAAATAGCTCGCACCACACGCGTGTGATGTCTCACAATGTCGTCCAGACATTCAGCGTTGGGAGAGGATCAATAGTGTCAACTACACACGCTCCCCTCCTCTGCGTCTACCCATTGGCCACGGCAGAAGCACGCACGCCTCATAGGACTGAATGCGATGAATATTTCGCTCCGTATGAGTGCCGATTAATAGTTCCTTCGCGATTGCTGTGGTTGGCGCGGTCTGTCTTCAATTGTTCGTCTTTGGAATACTTTTTTTCTCTTCTCACTGCCCGGTGAAGGGGCTTGCGGGATATGCAGCTGTTGCATGAATACGCGTACATGAATGCGGCCATTCCGCAAGACACTTATCAGGCAGTTGACACCGACGATGATTGTTTATCGAATTCAGTGGACTTCACGGACTCTTTCTTCGACGCTAAAGACGCGGACCAGCTGAGTTTGAACCCTCTGCATTCTCACCCGTCGCCTTCACATGGAGATAATGGTCACATCGAGTCTGCGGCCGCAACGATGGCGTCGCTGGGGGTGGAAATCGGCGGTGCGATGATGAAAGATCCGACGAAGCGGCTGATCGACGCGATTGAGTCGCTGCGAGAAACCATTACGGATAATACGAGCGTGCAGTCGAGGAGTAGGGGTAACCGGCGACGAGGGGCCGGCGGACACGGCGGCCAGATGGCGATGGGAGGCTCGTGCAGCCGCGGATATAAGCAGGATGAGCGGCTCAAGGTCCGCAATGAAAAGGTGAGAAGATTTCTCCAGAGCTAGGAATTAGGTCAACATAGAAATGGGAGCACAGGAATCTTGCGAAATTTCAAGATATTCAAAAATTGTTTTCAAAAAGTCAAATATTTTATGTAGTCCGACAGCCAGAACGAGTTTCTGCAGGGAACAAAACCGAAAATAAGACTCACAAAATGATGTGCACCCTATGCCTACTACGAATCTGCGCGTCTCCCGAGTTATGCCCGGTTCGTCTTCTTGTTAGACAGGATCAAAGAAAAACACATCCATAATCCAATGCAACACAGATTGCAATTTTTGGCAAAAATGACATTTTCTATGTTTTCGCTTATTACGATAAAAAATGCTCAGTCTAGAGCCATAGTTTTGACATGGAATGTCTTCAGATCATTTCCTATTATGTTCATGCAGCTCTATCTATGAAGCTAAACACATTCAGATTGGCGAGTCTCCTAATATCGACAAACACAAGTTTTTGAGCTATTTAATCAACTTTTGACCACATTTTCGTAAACATTGCCGATTGGAAACATGATAAAAACACATGCACACAATAGGAGGTGATTTGAAGACATTCAAATCTCAAAAATTATGCCTCTATACTTAGCATTTTTACCGTAATAAGCGTAAACATAGAAAATTTCATTTTAACCACAAACTGCAATCCGCGTCCCATTGTCTGCGTCTGACAAGAAGAGGAACTCACTAGAACTCGGTAGACGCACAGATTCGTAGTAGGCATAGGATGTGCATCATTCTGTGAAAGTCTCACTTTTGGCCTCGTTCCATGCAGAAACTCGTTCTGGCTGCCGGACTAATGTTGCCATCGGCCAAATTTGAAAAAGATGAGAGTTTAACGAATGTGTTACTTAACATTAAGAGTGAAATTTTCGGATTTCTCCTTGGAATCTGAGACTTTTGAATGTCTCTTTTTTGACGTAGAATTGTCTGATGAAATTGCAGATGAATTGGCACCGAATCGTGTTTCCAATTGTTGGAGGATCAAATCAGCAGAATAATCTGACAAAATCACGGGAAAATCCGCTCATAGGAATAACGTCCATGAGTTTTAAAAATCACACAAGTAGTTTTTTATCATGCATGCATTTTCCACGAGAATTTTCGTCTATTCGAGATGCACGTAGATGTATTGGAGATGCCAAAAATCAACCATTGATTCTCTATGTGCCTTAAATGCTTATTTTTCTCATATTTAGCCGCGCGACCTCTCTATATCTGAGCCGGAACTCTGATAAGTCTCGCTCTCTTCCCATCAAGAGCCAGGTAGGACCCATTATCATTACGTCATATATTAAAGGAACTGGAACGGCTATAATTAATATTCTAAGGAGCAAGATCTGTATCTTCTTTTGCCGCATGATCTCAGTTTAAAATTTTTTTAATCAAATGTTTTATTTCGCAATTCAATGTATCCGGCTTTCACGAGTTCAAAATGATACTTTAATGCACCCTGCTTTTGGCACCACCATGAAAAATATCTTGCCGGCTGGGAATCGCGCCCAGCCCTCCACGACTGTGTCAGAAGCGAGGAAAAATTTTCCCTTTGGAAGCAGTTGCTATTGTTCTAAAGGCAAACCAAGAAGATGACATGATAATGCGCGCGGAAAGCTTTGCTTGCTCCTGTCACGGTCGTGGAGGGGGATGCTTCCCTGGTCTTGGTGAACTTCACTTCGTGGAGACCGGCTTTGAACTCAAGAAACCCGGAGACATTGTCGCCTTCAAGCAGCTGTTGTTATCATAAATGTTTTATGTCTTATATTAAGCCTAAGTCGACAATTATTTGCTGAAAACTTCTTAATCAACAGCAGTACGGGCTAGCATTTCTAAACTAACATGAGAGAACTTTGGCAATCTTTAAAACAACTTTTAGTGCTTTATAACAAGCTTTGACAATCTAATAAGCATCGCCTTTAAATAAGTACCACAGCTGTTTAAGCATGAAGCAAAAGCGCCGCGGAGCTAGGTGCAATTTCTCTGTTGAGCATAAATCTGAAATAAGCTCTAATAAGCCCTGCGATGTATACAAAGTATAAGCGAAAACACCGAATCAATTATAAAAATCTAGTTCGTGGATATACAATTGATGGGAGGCTGATTGCAGTTTAATTGGAAAATAGACTGGCGCTTATCAGAGTTTTTTTAACGGCAGTTCACGATCCTTGGCACAGTAATGAACAGTCGGAATGTCGAGCGAAAATTTGTGTAATTCTTCAACACTGATCAAATTATTTCTTTCATGAGAAACACGGAAGACATTAAATTTTCATAAAGTGGAGAGGTTATGTCGACATCGAATTTCTTCATTTCCTTGAGTCGAATTCTATAAAGTTTCCCCTGTGATGGATGATAATTTCATTAACATAACCGTGTCAGGAGTGGTGAAGATGCCTGGAGAACCACCTTTAGGACAGACAAACAGACAGACAGTTTGCTATAGACGCAATAGGGTTCGGTAAAAGTCACTTATTTATTGAATTTCAGTTGACACGCAGAGGGAGACGGCTGCTTTCTCATTATATATTTACATTTCAGCAATTTATGATGTGGCTAAACTTCTGATTTGATTCAAGTTACATCACTGATACAAGAGATTGTTCATCGGATCCATTTCTATGCATCAGACAATGAGAAACATAGACATTGAAGAGAAAGTCAACAGACAATGAGAGACATAGACATTAAAAAGAAAGTCAACAGACACTGAGAGACATAGACATTGCAGAGAAAGTCATCAGACAATGAGAGACATAGACACTGCAGAGAAAGTCAACAGATACTAAGACATAGACATTGAATAGAAAATCATCAGACACAGAGATATAGGGATCGCAGATAAAGTCACCAGACACTGAGATACATACACGTAGAATTACCTTTCGCGATATTTGGGTCTTACAAACAATTATTCAAAGTCTGATATAGTGTATGTGGAATTATGTTAGATCGCTATTATATAAGATCGCTCAGTTTGTTTGGACAGGTTGGGGCCGAATCGCTGCTTGAAATACAATTAGCGATCTATGGGGTCGGTTTCTGCTACCCCTTAGACCAGGGGTGCGCAACCTGCGGCCGTACGGCTGCATGCGGCCGAAGCAGAGGCAAAGTGCGGCCGTGACAATGAGAAGTAATTGAAAAAGAATATTGTACATGTATATTGCAAATATTTCTGAAGTTCAAAGCAACCGAAAAACAATTCACTATAGTAGCATACTAGTCACCTTGCAACTGTCGAGCACCTTTATGCCCACGCTGCTCGGAAGGGAGCGCCCGCAGGCGCGATGAAGGCGCTCAAGCAGTTCGATAACTCAAGAACAGAATATTTTTGGGAAGTTACATTCATGGCTAGAGTCATCAGCTAAAAGAAACATAGGGGACAATTGCAGTTTGCTTAAATTGTTCGCGGGCGTTAGCTTCAAGTCCATCACCTGAATAAAGATGCCTGCTAGGTCAGTTTCTGCAGCGGTAATGTTGTGTCCTTGTGTGAAACAACGGACTGAATCGAAAGATGACTGCGCCCTTGAAGAGGAGGCGATTGTTGTTTGATGAAAAACGCCGATTTTTTTGTCACTACGATACCGGCAAATGGACTCATGAATTGTCTCAGTTGTGAAGAAGTAATTAAGACCGTAAAAAGAGATAGTGCAAAACAACACTGCCGTCGCTACGAATCTCTATACGGGTTAACTTGCTAACTCATTCTTTACGAAATAGGCCTTTTTGAGATTTTCACTGCGTCATTCATCAGGAAAAGGTCATTTGAGTGGTGGAATTAAAAAATGATTGGCTATTGACTAGTTGTTTGCACACATATTAAGTGCGGCCGTGATTCTTTTGGCCTTCGAAATGGCGGCCGAAAAATCAAAAAGGTTGCACACCCCTGCCTTAGACGAACTGATCGACGTGCGAGGTCTTTCGTATTGCATGTTAGCAAACGTTGCAAAAACTTTATGAATTCACCTTGAAACTTTCCTTATTTATCATGTCATATTTTTCTTCCTTTCCAAATTTCTTAATCATGTATTTTCTCTATTTTTTCCTGTCATAACGATTTTCATTCATCTGTGAATGAACACGCATAAACAATAAACAATCTATGGTCATCTACATCTGTCATTCACTGGTTAATGTAGCTGATTCTTGGAATAATCCTCAGTTTTCAATGCAACGACATTATTTCTATAGAATTTAGGAAGAACATTTTCTTCTACGATAATTCTGAAATTCTCATGAACATTGTTTGAATAAGAATAGTTGTAAAATAACGAATTGATTCCCATCAGAGATTTTTTCCATTCAAGTAGAACCCAAAAGCAACTGTTACAATACCATCCGTAGCAAACATCAACAATATAAGCAACTATAGCAAAGGAAAGAGATGTGACGTTGAGCCTTCAGAAACGAGCGACAATCTGACCTTTCAATACCAGCTCTGAAGAGGATTTCAACCAGTTAAGAAATGTCGCTTTCCATCTAGAACGTTGAGCACTGATACTAAAGTAGACGAAGTCGAAGATATTCCCGGAGGTCAATATTTATATTATTGAGATTATAATACTTATAATATAATATTTTATAATATATATTATAGAATTTTTAATTGAGAAGGAAAATGCACATTAATCTTAACTTTTTATGCGCAGTTCTTCGCTGCCAGCAAGTTTTCTTTAAAATCTTTCAGTAAACACTAAAACATTCTACAGAATGCATCCCAGCAACGTCGTCAGCCGAGGACCACCCGCGAGTTTCGACTCCTTCCTCGGAACTCGCTTGACCGGGTGGCGTGGTCAACTAAAGATGATCAGTTCTTAGCCGTTGTTAAGTGAAGGCTTCGCACGGCTCCATATCATCGCTGTTTCAGTCAGCTCTTTCTCTGCTCTTGTGACCTCTCTCCCTATTCATAAGCTCTTCAAAAACCGCACCATCGAGTGTCCGACAAAGCCGCGGCATCCGACTTCTGCTGGCCACATGCTGACCGTCCATTCTTTCCTCCTACACTCTTCCACCAACTCTTCATATCATCTTCATCTTTCTCTCATGCGCCTCTTCTAGTCGATCCTCCCACGGCGCTGTCAGCTCCACAAAAATAAAATTGTAATGATAACGACAAAAGTAATGCGCAATGATTTCACATGATCAGAACAAAGATACAGTCCGGCAACCAATGCGAGTTTCTGCAGGGAACGAGGCTGAAAAGAGAGTTTCATAGAATGATGTGCACCCTATGCCAACTGTACGAATCTACGTGTCTGCCAAGTTCTAGTTTGTTCCTCTTCTTGGCAGGTTGAATCATATGGCACTTGAAAATCCAATTGGAGGAAGATTAAACTTTTTTGGCGGAATGAGAATATTTACGATAATTTTTGATACTGAGTGTCTTCAAGTTAATGTTCCTACCGTGTGCATGTGCTGTTATCATGCTCGTATAGATGATTTGTGCGAGAATGTGTGCTAAATATGGCTAAAATTGAACAAAATGTTGTGTTTGCCGGCATTTGTTTTATGACCTGAAGACACTCTATGCCATCAAATGTGGTTTCATTAAAAAATTGTCAGTAGCTTCCATGTTTACATGCAAATACAATGATATCGATCGATGGTTTTAGATCTACAAAGTTGATACATAGCCTTAAAAATGCCAAACTTGCAAATTTGCAAACTTGAAAATCCCAAAAAGTAATTGATTTTCTAACAACTCTGCTGACCTCATTTCTTCATTTTCCTTTATCGTTTCTGTACCATCAGATAAAGCAGATTGTTATCCATCGCAGCAATAATTTAAATTTTTGATGCTCTAAGATATCTAGTCAGGAGCGAACTTAGAAAAAGAGTACCGTTTTTATTAATTAGGACCCACCAGGCAGGGAAGCAGAGATTTTTGAAAATTCGAGTGACTAAGAGAAAGTTTCGGGCATGTGCTACAATTGTACCAAAGAGAAACGTCAAACTATTGCTAGAACCTATGAAAAATCGCTTTAGAAAAAGAGTAAAAAATTTTGTACGAGGACTTTTTTTAACAGTGTATTTGACTTTTGACTTTTGATATGACTTGAGTTGATGTTTAGATGACAGTGCATTCATATTGATAAAATCGATCTGTTTTCGTGAAAGTTGTGACGAAAAATGTTTGCAAAAAATGGCAAATTTAGATCTTACACAAGATTGCTTTTCAAAAGGTCAGACAAATCCAACGGATTTTGATGAACAGCTTGCAAATACGCTAATCTGAAAGACACAGAAGCCTAAAAGCCTGTGGCTTAGTCTTTACACTGTAAATCGCTGGATACGAAAATTGCATACAAACATATACCAAAATTACATACAATTTGAAACTAACATCTGATACGAGATTCTCGTATGTTTACAGAGACCTGGTATGTTTTTCATACCAAATCTCATTTACCTTCGTATGTGATTGGTATGTAGCGATACGAACTATTCTATCTGTGATTGGATGTTTTACACTGAAATACGAATTTTTGGTATGTTTTATATACGAGACCCGATGGAAATTCATCCTTATTCGTATGACTCTGGTATACATTTGGTATGTGCAGCTTTAAGTAACATAGCAAAAAAATGTATGTATTACATACTACTGTCAAATAACTTTTTTCGGTAATACAAGTGGTGAATATTTTTTGTTTGATAGAGTGATATTTAACTACATTAGATCTATTGTGAATTTTATGTTCCACGACTATGCGGTCGCTGCTACATGTATAGCAACATTAACAGGACGTTAAGTTAGCTCTACATTATGGGCCAAGTTGATTAACGCGAATTCATTCAAACGATATTTTTCGTGCAATCATGTTGACTTATATATCTCAAACATAACTATTTTTGCGTTTTATGAATTATAATGTGTTTTTACTTCGGATTGATAATATGCCTTATTTCAAAATTACATGATACATAATTGTTGATGGTTGAATACTTATTTACTATTCATGAAATGCCTTAGACTTACGTGTATTAAAATCGAATTCAGCATTAAAAGTATAACTCTTGAATGTCATTATCCAACTACTTACAGAACAGTAGTAACATTAGTGTGATCTTTATTGACAAAAGTCCTTAAATCAACATACTTTGGACATGATTTATGCTTTCTTTTAACATTGTGCTGGTATGGCTTTAGTATGTAAAGCATACCACATTTGAAAAAACATACGAAAAGCATACAAATATATACCAAGAGAATACAGAAATATACCAAGAAATATTTTGGTATGCTTCCTTCGTATGTGATTGGTATTGAGCGATTTACAGTGTAGATGTCCAAAATGACAGTTGGCATTACGAAATGGATACATTTAATTATCATACTTCCACAGTAAACTGACAATCAATTTTCTAACTCAATCACTCAATTTCGCGATCGAAAATCGTCGACACGTTTTATTCATTAACCTCTACATTCTGATCAACTATTGAGGGATTTGTCTCACAAGTGTGAGCACATTTTCAAGTCTACCACGACGCCAGACAATGAATTATCTGCAACAACAAATCCGAGTCACATGTTTTCAAAACTGTTTTCAATTTCTAAGGAAAAACTTGATTGCGGCTTACAATCATTTGCTTTTAACCTAATACCGAGTTATGTGCAGTGCATATAGCATGCAGAACAAGTAGGAAATAGTAAGAGCTGTTGCCAGCAATCATTGTCCTAAATATGTAGAACATTGATACATTATTAGATGACTTACAGAATAATGGGCACAATTTAGCACATACTGGACATTTTGCTAAGAGATTTTCCTCATCCCACCTATTCACTTATCTCCTGTAGTATCACTCAGAGATGTATGAAAACATTCTAAAGCAGATGGCTTTCACGGACCGCTTTGATCGAGTGATGGACACGCTACGCATGACCTTCTTGCAGTTCTTGCATGGTAATAAGGCAGCAGCACAGAATTAGATTGTTTAACCGCATCACTTTGCTAGAAGTGCAAACTGATTCAAACAGATAGCACATGAAGGAACTTAATAAGTGGGCAAAAAGAAATTTTTAATACATTGTAGAGATAGGAAAAATAGTCGTGCGTTGCTTGCGGATTGCTCTGAAATCCTTCAAACTGCTCCGATCGTCACGATTCCTTCAGATTCGTAAAATTCAGATCATTGCGCAGACGTTTTCTCGATAATGTTGGGCAGTCCGATTATTATTAAAAAAGTTAGCAGGCGCACGAAAAAACGTTCACAAACTTCTCTGTAGAACTTCACATCGACTGCGTCTCTTTGCTGTGTGATCCGGTAGATAACAGTCACTGAAACATCGCACAATTTGACGTGTATAATGTTGAACTGGCTGCTCATTGTTCGACTGCTATGGTATTTAGTCAGCAGATAGTGCCATTTCATTAACGTTACATGTTCCAATGTTTCCTTTCTAGTCAAACAGAAGAAGAGATGACCTGTCTAATTCTGTGGGCAGCAGATTGTGCTATTTCATTAACGTTACATGTTCCAATGTTACTATTCTAGTCAAACAGAAGAAGAGACGGCCTGTCTAATTCTCCGGGTCAGTCTTAATCTGTCCTATAGTCACAGACCCCATTAGAACCAGACTTGAGCTTTATCATTTTATCAGGCACAGCCACTTTCATGTCTCGCTCGCATCAATGCTTTCTTGATGGATATTTTTTATTACAAGAATGCGTCAAGGGTTCTCTCATTTGAGTGCTTTTGCAAGTCAAAATATTAGAAGCTCATTAAAAGCAAGTTAGTCGATAGTTTCTTAAAAATCAAAAGTTAAAAATCAGAAGGGCCTTCGGCGTCCAGCGCCTTCAAACGGTCGATGGCAATAGACAGGATGCAACTGTGTGAAGTATTTATGCGAAGATGTGAGTTATGTTAGGAAGTGTGATGACGGTTTGCATGATTATCGAATTGTGAAGAGAGATTGTAGTCTGGAAGTTCGTGTTTCCTGTTGATCTGCGGTTTAAGTTGTGTTATTGCTTTGACCTCTGCTATTGTTGTGTCTCGAGTGTTGCGCAGCTTGCAAAGGAGACCGACCTGATAGTTACCGATGCCGCCTATCCCTCATGGCTATCTCGCAAATCGTTATAAAGAGCACTGCTATTGGTTTTATCATCAATGGCCTTCTTATGCTCGTGGCGCCTAGTTTTCAACATGCGGGCAGTTTTTCCTATATAAAATTCTCCGCATTGAGCACACGTATATTGATAAACGATTAATCGGTTCGGTGCGTGTACTTGTTTTTCTTAAAAATACAACAAATATTACAAGAGCATGATTTTTCTTCTTGTTATTTTTAAGGTAGTTGACCGATTGATAACCGTACTCGTTAATTAAACGCACCGGTAAATCATATTTTTTAGTAATCATATTTTTTTAATATTGCGATTACACCGGTCATTAACGTAAGGCAGTTTAAATTGAAAATTATTTTCTTTACTTTTATTATTTCTTTTATTTGAAGTTTCTATTTTGGCACTTATGTTGCGTTTCTTTTCGCTGTATTGATTTTGTTCTACAATACGGTCAAACTATTCTATGTTCTCCTTCCTAATTTCTGGATCATTTGATCGTTGGGATATGTTATGTACACTACTCTTGATATAATTTGATTTTATGTGATTTTATATTAGAAGCTTCACTAACTGAATATTTCTTGATAGATCAATAAGATTGGTAAATAATTTCTCAGGTTTTTAAACTAAGACGTTGCTTTCACATGAAATTACTTTTGAAATATGATCGCAATAAAAGGTCAATGCGAAGTGTTCGTATTACAATGAGTAAAAAAGAGAAGTGGATCATTAGATATCTTAAAATGTCAAACACAGATATTGTGAGTGAATCAAAGGCTGTACGTAAGGTTGGCATAATATTGGATTGAGCATTGATGTTAGATAAATAGATTCCCAAAGAGCGCTTCAAATTACTATGAGTAAATTGCACGATTTGCTGTTCCCTATAACATTGCTTCGTGCTATTTACAATTTGCTGTTCATCTATTGTAGTTAAAGGCCGGAGATGCACAAGATAAGCCATAATAAGCCATTTGGGAGAGAGCCCTTGGACGAATTAACGGGTCATTCTTTATGCATGTGAAAAAAATGTGAAAAATATCATATACTTTCTAATTCTGTCTGCTTGCATTATCCGTCATGAGAACAAAATATTGCCAAAATGACTGATGGTCTATTGTTTGTGCCTCCGACCAATAAAAATTCTGTGTATTTCAATAAAAATGTTGCTTATAGAACTTTGAATTAATAGACATTTTGAAATCTTATGTAGATATCTACAAACATTCGTAAAAGGTGAATGAAATGAAATGTCTATTACCGCATAGCTTTCAGTGCTGCCACCCATGGACATCCATGTTCCACCATAATAGAACGAACTGTCTACTGTATGTTATTTGAAACACAGTGAGTTTAATTACTGGTGGAAGCACGCGAAACTATGCGGTATTACATTTCCTGCTTGATATTGAATTCTTGCACTAGTGCGAGGATATCTCAATGCATTCAATACATAGATTGTCAATGCAAGAACCACTTTTTCAATAGCACTGATAAAATTGCAAAGAACTGCAATATCATGCTGGAAATAAGAATCTGAAAACCACTTTAATACATAGAATTCTACATTTTTGTGGAACATTTTTCAACTTACTATACAAAGCTCGTGTTAATGCAGTTACAAAGACATCAGCTAGAACCATAGAAGTAGATAATAGTACACTAGAATGGAAGTTTGATATCTTGCCTATGCACAATGATGGCACATGAAAAATCTATGGTTTGTAGATCAGATTCGATCTAAAACATCGTATCATAGTCAAACTATTCCCCAAGTTGGTTGTACAAGTCATTGACAACTATTTTTCAATTTTAAACACTGGAATACGAATTGAAATTTGGTTCACAGAGTCATAATCGAAAGTAGTCGGTGTACTCGTTGTAAGAACATCTCAAAAATTCAAAGATGGAAATTCTAATTATTGGATTATTTCTCCTTCTAGCGGTCAAGAAGCCTAGCGCTTTTCTGGAATAAACACATCGAAAGCTTCTTCAGCTATAGTCATTTATCAGATAAATGAAATGTCGCTGGAACTTTTCAGTTAATCATTGAATGATATATGTGAGATAGTGTTAGTGTAATTATATTTTTTGAAGCTGATATTCGAATGCATGCAGAGATTTTGAAAATTGTCCAAATATATTGAACAGGGGAGCCCTTCAAAGTAAAATGAATACTTCAAGATTTCTTGGCCTCTGATTTCAAGCTGGACCAATGCATGTTGTGTAAATCGACATAACAAGTTGCATATGTGTCTGATTATACTCTTAATTGATTATAGGAGCGATATTTCAAAGTGATGAACGTACAGAGCGTTTTAAAGGATTTCCTTCTTTGTCATCCTGTCGCCGCAGTATTTTGTAAATTCACTATTGCTTTGTTACACATGCTCTTTGGACAAGGGGCAACGATCCAGATCACAAATTGGCTTGATAATTAAAAATGCCAACCCGAAAACAAGAAAGCCAGCTCGCAAAATTCGCATTTTGCCCCAACTAAGTTCCCCGGAGTGTGCCATAATTTTCATGCAATTTCCATTCTAGGACTTTCTATGGTATTGTTAATTTCTATGGCTAGAACGTTGGATTAGGCTTAAAAAAGCAGAATGATGCCAGTTAGATTGAATAGCTCTGTCGTTTGCGCAAAAATGTGCATAGTGCGGTAACTTTCTAGACATGCCAAATACTTTCTAAAGTACACTGTAAACTGTACACTGTAATAACCGTTTAACTTCACAGAAAATATCCGTAAATCTCTGTTAAAATGATGACGTAACAGTTAAAACGAATGATTTCAGCGGATATTTGTGGTCTATAACAGGGATGCGGAGTCCTATCAAATCTCCGGCCTATAACTAGACCCGAAATATGATACCAACAAATTATTTATCTTGATGTCAACTTTCTCCGTCAAACAAAAGTACAGAGACACCGCTGCATGAAAAGCTTGTAATAGTTGAGGGAATGAAGGACCGTGATAGTGAAAAAAAGGATTGTCTTTTCACTCGGTGATTTAGTAGAGAAGACAAGCCTTCCTAGCCTCGATCACACATGCGCACCAAAGGTCACATCAGAGACAAAAGTGAAATGCTAGCTTGTTTGAGAACATTACCTTTAACCCTCACGTTAATCGTGTGTGATGGTTCCTCCAAAGCGCATATCAAAGCAATATTGTAGTATTGTGTTAGTATGCACAAAAGCGATATCGGATAGGACCAGACCCGTCTATTAAAATCTCGTTTTCATGAACACAAAAAGGATAGGTAAGACAGAAGACGCCATTAGTGTCTGTCCGAACACATAATCGCGAACATCGCAATTATCTCTATACCATCAGTGACTTTTTAGATATTCTTTGCCAAGTCAGTTAGTCAGTTGTTGCTAGACTAGAACTGCTGAAGCTCGAAATGAAATGTTGGAACCTGAAAATCATAGAAAACCAAGTTAATTATTAATTAACTGTGTTTGAGAGTAAGTGTATTTAAAAGTTGTTGTACTCTGTGCCTTCATTTATAAAGCGTTATGTTGAGCAAGCTCGGGCGGCCGGCGACGGTGAAGGTCGGTGTTCGTTTTTTTTTTTTTTTTTTTTTTTTTTTTACTTTTAAAATTACTTTTTATTGCAGAGAGCTTTATGAAATTATACACATTGAAAAAGGATTTTCTGAAAATCGAAAGTGTACACATATATTTTGGAGAAGGATACGGGATCTTCCTGCCTGGTAGAGACTGGAGAAAAGCCGTGTGAAGCACGCATCAAGAAGATGGGGAGCCCAGTCTCATGCATCCAACTTAAAGCGACATTTGATAAACTTTCATCGATGATGATTGATAATTGATACAGCAATGATCACCAACATTGGTTCAGGTAAGCCTATAATGATCTACGATGTGGGTTACCGGTTTGTTTTTTAAAAAAACTGGGCTTTATATACTTGCCACCCGGAGTCGGAGTCGGAGTCCTATCAACCCCCGGAGTCGGAGTCGGAGTCCTAGGTCTATAGTTTACAGTGTAGAATTCCACTGCATGATTGATGGGAGAACTCAGGGCAACCTCGATGTAAGGCCGAAATTCTTAAATGATCAGAAACATGTTCTTTGAGCCGTTCAATATATTTCGCCGTGCTACCTGCAGGCACATTCACGAATATTCAGCTTTGCCGACTATTCAGGGGTCATGACCCGGTTGGTCCACTTTTCGCAGGCCTATAACCACTCCACACTTGAACATCTGCCCCTCATTGACACCAATTTCAATATTTTCTTGAAGACTTCTCCCTCTTCACTTCTCATACCTGCACTATCAAAACTGCTTTCAAGTGTTGTCGCACAAATTCGACCTTTCCTTGGTGAACGTGGAAATGATACTTCGCCAACCTTTGCTTGTTATTGACATCTTGATGCAATCATCGACATCTCCCCCTCTTCCCTGGATAAACACGAGTGTTGTAACACTTCCACGAATGATATTTCTGCCATAAACCACTTGATGAGATGGAAAATTGAAGGAGACACTTGGTTGCATTCCATGAACAGATAGTTATCGGCTTATCACGTGGCAATATCCACGTTTACCTTGTTGTAGGAAAACAATTTTCAAACGGACATGCAGAAGGCTTATCTGATACTAAATTCGATTTAACGATGTTTATCTAATTCATTTCAATATCAGTGGAAAGCGTCCAATAGAACACAAGGCGTGTGCAGAACCCACTCTCAATGAAGCTGATATTATGACGTCGGATGCTTTTCCATTCACGATTCTGAATGTTCCTAATAAGTTCTGACAAGAACTTTTTATGTTCCTGCAAAGATTCGTCCATTGACGCATCTGACTTGTGCAAGACGCATGAAAGATGCAAGATGCGTGGAAGAAGTCCCTGGTGGTAATAAAAACTATTTGCATTTTAATTTATTGGAATTGAATGCTTAAATCATCGAAGAATAGCAATAATTTCTTTTTGGTGTAAATTGAATCTATTAAATGCCTTAACCAGTAGCGTATTTAGGGGGAGCATCGGGATATGCCTCCCCATAGAGCAAGTATATTAGGTAGAGTGGTAACTCCGTATTTATTAAATCCCCAATGTGTATACAGTTTCGATGTTATTAAATGAACTCAAGGGAGATAGATACAGGTGGTATTGTCACCAAATGTGAGATGTGCAAATTTTTGTAGTTTTTCAGAAATTGACACGGAATTGAGTGATCATGATTGTAATACAGAAGGAATGATGGTATTTTAGATTCTCATGACAGCCTTGGAGATGTAATGCTTGCTAAATTAGCAATTCGATGGGTTCCTATTACTTTCGTGCTCAACTTCAAGAGTATTTTCGTAAGCGTGATCATATTACAGGCAACTGGCCACTAGCAGAGCAAAATAACATAATCAAAGACAATGACTTTACTTAACTTTGAAAGATGTAAATGGTTCTACATCACTATTCAGATTCAAGAAATGAAACATGAATTTAGTGAATCATAAAATCATGCCGGTGAAAATTGAATTAAAAATTTGAAATTTAAGCCAAGAAAGCACGAATAATATCGCGACTTTTTCATGAAGACTTCCATTATTATGAGGATCATGAAATTTCCTTGATAATCAGCTTGATTTCCGCTTAGTTATGATGCTTATTATCAAGTATTCATTCCTTTTGATATCCAACTTGTTTCATATTACTTGTATAGTAGAGTAATCTCGGTAGTATATAAATTGGCAAATTTTTACTTTTTTAAAACTGCTCAAATAATTTTTTGGACCACGGGAACGTAATCTCCGCAAGAAGCTGAATCTTTTGATATACAAATTTTCACTGTATACAGATACTTTATTGAGTCGACACTCTACCTATATATCCCTACTCTATGGGCCTCCCCTCAGGAATCAGTCGTAGGTTCTTGCATCAATCACAGTTACGAACGCTACAGGAAAACGATCTTTCACTGCTCTACATTCGAATATTATTTGCGATCGAGCATGGGAGAAGATCGACTACATGAATAAGTCCATCTTGAATGGAAACAGGAGACATTCAGACCAATCGCATCCAAATGTTTGATAACTTTGTCATGCGGAGTAGACCACGATCTGATTTTTATGTTGGCACAGATTCTAGAACAGAGACCGGGACACTCCTGAATATCACGCCCATTTCTGTTTCATTTGTAGCCTGCAGAGTTGAATTATAAGTTGGACTTGCATAGAACTACCAACATTTTTAACATTTTGGCAAAGCTATTTCTTTTCTTTTCCACAACATTTGACTGTGGAAGATACTACCATTGTAGAGCAAATATATCAATATAAATCAGTATGTGATAAATCAAATTGATTCAATTCAATTCAGTAAAGTAAGTTAGCAATAAGTTACTATTGCATAATGGGTCTAGTCACGAATGAACATAATTTGTGGAGGAATTTCTGGATTCGCCACTGACCTCAACCAGCATTTTGAACAAGTAGAAATTAGGATTCTGAGGTCTAAGGTGTTCTGGGTTGGTTTGAGAAATTAGGTGGCTTATTTGGAATTATTTATCACAGCTTCACACAGCTTCAGCTTTGAGATCGAAATTCTTCACCGTAGTACATGTAGTTCATGCACACATGTACACTGTAAATCGCTGGATACGAAAATTACATACAAACACATACCAAGTTTACATACAATTTGAAACCAACATTTGATACGAGATTCTGGTATGTATAAAGAAATCTGGTATGTTTTTCATACGAATGGCCATTTACTTTCGTATGTGATTGGTATGTAAACGATACGAACTATGCTAACTGTGATTGGCTGTTTTACGTTGAAATACGAATTCTTGGTGTGTTTTATATACGAGACCCGATGCAAATTGGTATGTGTTTCGTATGTCTTTCGTATGAATAGCTTTATGTCATATGGCAAAAAATATGTTGTACTACATACTACTTACAAATAACTTTTTTCCAGTAATACCACCCGTGAATATTTCTTTTTGAAAGTGTGGTATTTAACTAGATTAGATTTGTTGTGGAATTAAAACCGCATGACATCTTTGCAACTTGTCTTATAGCATTCACAAGACTCATAATTAGCTCATTTCCTTGAACTAAATTGATAGACATCATTTCAATAAAACGATAACTTTTCAACAACCATGTTGACTTATATATCTCAAACATAACTATTTTTGCGTTCATGAATTATAATGTGTCTTTATTTTGGATTGATAATATGCTTAGTTCCAAAATTACATAATGCATAATTGTTGATGGTCAAATACTTATTGATTATTTATGAAATGCCTCGGACTTACATGTATTAAAACCGAATTCAGTATTGTTAATTTGACTATAAAATGTCATTATCTCACTACTTACAAAGCAGTAGTAGCATTAGTGTGATCTTTATTGACAAAAGGCCTTAAATCAACATACTTTGGACATGATTGATGCTTTCTTTCAACATTGTGCTGGTATGGCTTTAGTATGTAAAGCATACCACACTTGAAATAACATGCGAAAAGCATACAAATATATACCAAGATCATACAGAAATATACCAAAAAAATATTTTGGTATGCATCCTTCGTATGTGATTGGTATTGAGCGATTTACAGTGTACTCACAGTAGAGACAATGTGCCAATTTTGAAGTGCTGTTTATTGAACGAAGTTAAGGAAGTTAATAAGCATCCCTTTCATTGTGAATTTTGTGTGTATTTAGAAGATAGGGAGGAACCGAATCGACCCCTCGGAAACTCTATTAGCTTTAGAATCCGGTATGGATAGGTTTGAAGTAACAGTATAATTTTTTATAGTTCTTATAGTATAAAAAAGTTCTTTATTCTATATTTCCTATAGTAGAGAATTATTACTGTGATTCATTTCTCAACCCTCGCCTCAATGGGATGTTTTGACAAACTCAACCTGCCTATTTCCGAAATCAAAGGTACATACAAATTCAAAGCAAAATACACCAAATGAATGCTCTTATGATGATGTCATTGTGGAGGTCAAATGTAGGGTCAATATCAATACGCTTGTATTTTGTATTCCGGTCCAATTGCGAAACTTTCACAATTTTGGATATTGAATTTTGAATTCAAAACGTCGAAGACTAAATAAAATCTACAAAGGAATTATCATTGTCTGTTCAAAGTGACTCGAGAGCACTATCTTTTGCAAAGTCGAATAGTTTTAATATCATACAAGGACACCTGAATACAATCTAAGCGAAATTAGTGCAAAATTCGACACATCTGTCTTACATTGAAAGTTTTGAAATCTCATTGTGACAAAAGTATTAAGCAGATGTTATTCAAAATTGATGGAAAGCTGTGGAATACGTAGAAAAAGCCATCTAAAACTTGGAATTCATATATTCCTTCGGTGAGTATCTGGATAGAAGGTTTGAAGAGGCGGGTGGTAGGGCTTCGCGAAGTATTGAATGTATTCTAATTTCAGGTAATAACTGATTTGCATGTAAATTATGATATTGATTTACAATACATGTGATGAATTATGGCCTCTTCTTCCGATCCGTCCAATCACGTCACATACTTGTGCATCTCATCTGACACCTCTCGTTCATTGTACATAATAGATCTGACCAGTTTATCACTTTATCATCAATGTTGCATCACGTGTTTCAAGTTGGAAATAAACGATGACTTTTCATTCATTTAAATAGCAATTCGTAGTACTACTACTCAGCAATACACCAATTAGTACTTCTATTATCGCCCCCCCCCACATTTTCCAATTTTCCAAATTCATTTAATTTCGTCAAACTTAGTCACATTGGATTTAAAATAGACTAGTCTGAGTGATAGCATAACACCACTGAGAAGTCTTACTTAAACCCTGGGATGAACGCGGTACTTGTTGTACTTCACTTGTTAACAGACTAAAATTCGATTTAGATATTCTAATTAAGCAATTAGTAAACCACCAAATTCAGGAAAAATCTCAAGGTCTGCGGATATATAAAAAATCTTCAATATAAAGTCAATCGAAATTTCTTCATGAAGCTAGAGTCCTAAAATCCCGACTTTTTCTGATCCCGGGATTGATTCAGGGATTTTTGCGATCCCTGATCCCGGGATTTACAACTTGTGATGTTAGATGGACAGTTTTTTTTCATATACACACATAACAATAATTAGATCTGGTTATCGTACACAATATACGTTGTCGCATTAAAACATAATATGTGATTTTTAAATCGAAATGCATTTTTGAATCGAATTTTGTGACTTTTCGTAAAAGATCGATATTGTATAATAATCGCCTAAGTACGCCTGTATTCATAACTCTCTCACTCTCTCTCTTTCTTTCTCTCGACTGTCTGAACATAGTATTATTTGTTGATATCAGTGAAAGTAAATAATTTTTGGCATGCTGCACAAAGGTGCGCTAAAATTAACTCTAATACATGATAAAATGTATGAATAAAGCACAATGCAGACTTACATGCAATTATAAGACTATCGTGTCTGATGTATTCTTGATAGTATAGGACTAATATTTATAATGGAGAAGGAAAAAGTTTCAAAATAACAATGTATTGCAATTTGCAAGAATGAAATAAGTTTATCTTCATTGTTACTTCCTTGTTACTCCTTTTTCATACAGTCTAAATGCATAAAAACAGATGTTAGTGAATCCCGGGATTCTGAATCTCTTAAAAATGCGATAATCCCGGGATTAAAAAGAGAATTCGTGTCGCATTCGGGAATGCATACATTTACATGGGATTCAGATTTCGAGCCGAAGAAAACCCATTGCCTCAGTCCCCGACGTCTCATTTGCCCGGAATTCTCGGGCCGCTCCGCATCATCATTGCTGTATGTTGGTGTATGATGTTTCCACCAAATTCTTGTGCTCACATAACCCATGATTCAGTTGCTCTACAGTCACGCCAACGATAAGCAAATCTTCAGACAGTTGCGTGCGGTGTCGTGAACCAGCAATAGCGAATTCCTGGCTGTATAGTGAATTTAGACCGTTGGCCATGATAGCAGGGAAGAGGGAAAGATACCGAGAATGACATCGCCGTTAAACTGATTTACTTGTAATTTAACTGCCTCGTGATGAAAGAATTCGCTAATTCTAGAAGCTCCACTATTCACACGATTTGCTGATTGCTAAAGAACATTGAGAAATGCACTGACTGGAGTTCTCAATGATATTTCAAAGATTTAGGAAAACTTCCATGTTGGATATCTACGAGCCCATGTTCCAGTCTACTTCAAAGATATAGATAAGCACATATATCGGAGAATGCTATCAATTATCGCTTTTCTTCAATCTCCTCCCGCCGTTGGAGTTTTTCCCTGAGGAAATATTCACTTAAGTGTTAATTTTGAAGTTTGCTGATTAAAATTTCCAGCCTAATTGATTTCATTGGTATAAAATGATAAAGATTTATGGGACAGACTAAAAGCGGGAGAAGAAAGAGCGCCAAATTTAGAATCTCGACTTTCTCATAACACGCCAAATATCTTTTTAGTAATTCAATAAATCGCTCCGATTGCCGTTTAAGTTAGTGAAGTGGTTTTGACGACGATAATTGAATTTTCTCAACATCGTCGACTGTGCCTATGGCGACCCTTACAGACATGCACGCGGCAATATATGAAATATTTTGCGCATTGGAACAAAGTCAATTATTGATCTGTTGGAAGACGATTTACTATCAGATGAATAAAGACCATAAAATATCAGAGATTTACAGTTCCTGACAGAACGTTCACACCTCACCGTGCGATGCTTTATATCAACTTCTCTTTAATCATTTACTATTTAATTTTACAGTAGAATCAATCTTTCTTTCACTGTATTCACACGCAAGTTCAGACTGTTGTAAAAAGGAAAGGAGAAAATCATTTCACAGAATTGTATCGCCTTGGAAAATTGTTTCTTTTCTGTTTTAATAATTTTAACTGATTGATGCAATTCTTAAACATTTTGAGATTCATGCTTTCTTTCATTGACTAGTTTCTCCCATGGAATACAGAATTGTTGATTTGTATGGATGAAGCAGTTTTTCTTTACTGAAGAGGAACTGAAAATGTAACTTCTATTTAAAACAAATCAAGTTCTAATTAAAATTTTCAAATTCAATAGTTGAGAATTCCATGTATGGGAAATAACAACCCAGTGTTAGTTATTTCATCGAGTCTGCTCACTTTGCACCGTTCTCGGAATAACTAATCTCAGATTTTAGTTTAAGGATTATCTGTACATGAGATATCTATGGCTATGACCTCAATTAGCGCTAACTTTTCCATTGTTCTCATCTTCTCATCACATGAGCTGTGAATAAGATTGTAAAAGTCAATGCCAAACATTGGCGTCAATGGTCGATGAATCAGTCACTTGACGAATTGAATACAAATGGATGAAGCTGAAAGAAACAGCATCGACTTTGAACATAACTGCATTAGGCTACACTTCCAACCCGAACATCGTCTTAGGTACCTCGAAACCATCATTGACAAAGCAATGATGGATTTAAGACCCCGCTTGGTTTAAGAGCATGTAATCATGTTCAAAAACATTTTCCTTCTTGCATCTCTCTAACGACAACGTTAGTGTATGAGATTGTTGCAGTAGCTTATATCCTATACATATACTAATATATAAAGCACGAGTAGTTAGTGAAACAGCAATGTTTTTGATCAAATTTGGGTAGACTTCTGGTACTCAAGATGAGAATAGGCAGCCCATAGAAATTCGTGTTTAAGCATGTAGATTCATTGATAATATGCTATTGACCATGCCACATTAACATTTATTGAATGATGTATATTTGAACCAAGCCAAGTGGTGTTAGACAAGTGGGAAATATCTTGTATTCAATATAGAATATACTTATCAACGACTAGATATCTATTAAACGAATGCGTTAGGTGACTCCATGCCACATAGACTTCGTCTGTATAGACATTGGAAGAGGTTTGATCACAGATTTTGAGAGATCATGGCTAAGTAAGCCTTCTATAGTGCCTGTTTTGAAACCTGACGGTCGTTTTGCTGTATTGACTCCGAAATTGCAAACACTTTTAGTTTTCTTCTGTTTCAGTCTTTTGTAATGATGATGCTACTCCTCCGTCGTGTGACTACACAGTTTCCTATCAAATCTCAAATGTAATTGTCACTGAAAATATTGTTCGCCTTCATTTAAAGTGTTTGAATTCATTTTCAACGCTTGGCCCTGACGGTATTCCAAATAAGATGTTAATTGAAGGTGGTCCATGTCTCATAAATCTTCTCAGCCGTTTGTTTACATTGTTCATACAACAAGAATTTGTTCCCTCTTGTTGGAAAGTTGCCTGTGTGATCCCTATTTATAAAAAGGGTTGTAAGTCGGACTGTTCTGATTATAGACACATCAGCCTTACTTCTTCAGTTTGCAAGTTATTAGAGAGAGTTATTAAGTGTGTTATTCTTTAATCATGTCATCTTACATTCCTTATTGAAAAACTCGCAACATGGCTTTCTCTCTGGTCGATCAAGTACCACTGCTTCTTTGACTTTTTTGAGTGTATTTCATCATCTGAAGATACTAAAAACTGTTTTGACGCTATTTAAATTGAATTCTGTAAAGCTTTTGATAATATTCCGCATGAACAATTAAGATTTTTAGCATTTCTGGTGCTTTGCTGAGATGGCTAGCATCATTTTTGTGTTATAGAAAGCAATGTGTTCGAATCAATGACTTACATTCAAACTTAGCAAATGCATCTAGTGGTGTGCCCCAAGGCAATATGCTGGGTCTTATGCCGTTGCCACGATATTGACAGCTCATGCAACGGGTCCTCGCTCATTTCCGGATGATGCTCGGATTTACTTACCGGTGTCGTCAGATACTTCTACCATTCATTTGCAAGATGATTTGAATTGTTTACTAAATGGGAGTTAAAAGTGGCTGTTAACCATCAACCCAGACAAGTGTAAATGCATCCATTTTGGTAACAATAATTCTCAACAATCTCACAACATGAACAACGTCGCTATCACAAATGTGAGAGAAGTTGTAAACCTTGGCATTTTCATCCTCGACAATCCAAGCTCGACTAAAGAGAGTGTTTCCGTGTTGTTAATGCAGCCAATAAAATGGTTGGTGCCATCAAAATGGCATTCAAATTTCTTGACAATCATTCTATGTGACAAATCATTCTATGGTCTATTCTTGTCTTGAACACAAGTATTATGTTCAGCCAATCGTAGAGTGCGCATCAATTGTATGGTCACCCTATTTCGTGAAGGATTCCGACGGACGCGGTTGAAAAAGTCTAGCGACGATTTACCAAGCATTTACGTGTTATGAAAGATTTGAGTTATAAAGATAGTTTGAGAACCTTAAATATTTCATCTTTTCGAAAGCAAAGACAACGTGCAGACATTATTTTCATGTTCAAGATCATGAAGGTTTCGTGAATCTAAACGTGACAAGCTTCTTTACGTATTCTAATTATTTTCGAACACTGGACATATACAGAGTGTTAAAAAAGTAACGCAAAATTTAATTGTTAAAAGTTTTATTCAATTCATAGATCATAATGAGAAGTGAGAACGTAGAAGACGATCAAAGAAGATGTTCAAAGTGTCCTCCGTCATTTAGAACACACTTCGCCATTCTGTCTCGCACAGACCTGCACACTTTTCTGCAAAGAGTCACATCAATGGTCTGCAACTGTTCAGAAATAAGCAACCGCAGCTGGTCGAGAGAAGTTGTGTTGTGGGAGTAGACTATCTTTTAAAACACCCCACAAGAAAAAATCTGCTGGTGTCAAATCGGGCGACCTGGCTGGCCACTATTGGTCCCCTCCTACCAATCCACCTTCCGGGAAATTTTTCATCAAGGAAAGCTCGCACAGTGCTTGCAAAATGCGGGGGAGCACCGTCCTGCTGAAACATAACGTCATCGTCGTAGTTTGCTAAGCGAGGGATCAAAAAATGTTTAAGCATGTAAAGGTAAGACGGTCCGGTAACACTGCCATCAAAGAAATAGGGACCGATTATTCCAACGGAAGAAATACCACACCATACAGTCACTCCAGGCATATTGAGGTATTTTTCGATAATGTGATGCAGGTTGGTGTCATTCCAATAAATGCAGTTGTGCCGATTCAAATGACCATTTAATTTAAAGGTGGCCTCGTCTGACCAGATGATGTTATCAATACTTGCAGGATTTGCTCTGAACATTTCTTCAAAATTCTCACAACTTTGCATTCGCTTGTCTGGATCATCCTCATTGATGGCATGAAATAATCGAGGAATGTACGGCTTATATCCTAATTCTTTCAAGGTATTGAACACAGTCACGTGAGATACATTGTATTCTGAAGTATTGGATATTTGACGTGCAATACAACGTGTTGACGTTGAAGTATTCGGTTCAATTTCTTGCAACACAACTCTTTGAAGCTCTTGAGATTTGCATACAGATGGCCGACCAGAACGACCCTCATCAGCAACAGATCCGCTTTCTTCAAACTTGTGAATGAGTCTCATTATTGTTGAAACATGGGGAGGGCTCTCACCAGCCTGTCTTGCAACTTCAGATGCATTACATCCAGATGAATAATAATTATTCACCAGATTTATTCTCTCTTTGATTGTGAAACGTCCAGCCAAGAACTATAGTTAATACGCAAAGCTGATTGACTGAACACGAGGAGTGACATTAGTAGATGAGTACAATTCAATGCTGGACAATCAATTTTGAAACTATGGCAGCGACTCGTGAAGTGGACGATTCTGAACAATGTGCTGCAAGTCTGGTAGTTTTGCAATATTTCTATGGTAGCTAGCTTTCTATGGTATCAGTTCCATTCAGTCGTTCTCGATTCAGTTGTTTGCTGACTATGATGAAAATTTTGCGTTACTTTTATAACACCCGGTATGTCGCCTCCTACGTCGCCCTGCTCGTTTAATTAATCGGCGTATTTTTTCACCCACAGTGTCGTTTCTATAAGGAATGAATTACCTGCTTTTTGTGTAGATGCTCACACGATTAATTGTTTAACACGAAGACTTAATTTTTTTATGAGAGAATCACTTTGACTATTGATATTTGTTTACTTGTCACCACCCAGAGCTTATTTGAATCAATAAATCAATAAAAAATGTCCATGTCTCTATACATAGCTTTGAGGAAACACTTTAGATGAAAATGAAGACAGATATGCAATAAAAATTGTAAAAGATTGCAATGACCACCTACATTAGGCCTACTAATTCAGTGCAGACAGAGCGATAGGTTAATTGATTCTTTTAAAAATACGGAAAGATATAGCAAAAGAAGAGATTATGGTTGATTATTTTTCAAAATACCTGAACACATTAGAAGGTGTAGTAATATTCGAAGTAATGTCACCTTTACTTGCAAATCAGTATTCAAGAAAGTCAACATCTCCACATTATTCGATGTCGGAAAAAGTCTTTCGGAAAGAGAGGCCGCTGGAATGCAAGACATAACTCTTAACAAGAAGAGCAGTTGAAGGATTTTTTTATGATATAGCCGTGATTTTCAAATGGCTTCATCTTCATGACGCAGAAATTTAAAGTTTGAGTGGAATTAAGAAATAAAATCAAACGATGCTCATAGAGTAAGTACAGGGTGAGCATAAATTCCTTCCATGATTACAACAATCAATTTAAAGGTGTTTTACAGGAATTTTCAGTGTTTTCTTGATATCATTTTAAAGCTTAGACGCCAAAGTTTTATTTGTGATGCATTTTATGCATCATATCGTTAATCGAGTACATGAAAAAATTGCTTTTTGTATTTTTCATCTTTTCTGTCATTTCTTAAAGCAAACTTGGATTTAGAAAGGAAAAGACATCTCGTTGGCCATGAGGATTTATCCAGTAAAACATTGAACTAAAAAATTAATACACCTCAACATGAGCTCCTCTTGTAGCTCGGAGCACATCCAGACGGTAGTCAATAATCTATCGCCTCCCGAATCCGGTTCCTTAGGGTTCCAAGGTCACGGACCGGCGTGCGATACACTTGGTCCTTCACATATCCCCACAGGAAGAAGTCAAGCGGGGTTACGTCAGGCGAGCGCGGAGGCCATGGAATAGGACCATCTCTCCCTATCCACCTGCTAGGGAAAGTCTCATCCAAGAAATCCCGAACCTGCTTACCCCAGTGCGGAGGAGCCCCATCCTGTTGAAAAATGACATTCGGTTGGTACTCCACCAGCTGAAGAACGGCGAAGTTCTGTAGCATGTCCAAGTAGACGTTTGCAGTAATGGTCGATTCCGCAAAGAAGAAAGGTCCAATCACTTTGTTGTGCATTAGGCAGCACCAAACATTGACCTTGGCGCTGTCTCTCCGGTGCTCTCTCACAGCATGCGGATTCTGAGATCCCCAAATCCTGACGTTGTGCTGGTTAACCTTAGACAGGTGGAACAAGGCTTCATCAGAAAAAGCAACACACTGCAGAAAGTCACTGTTCAAGTCAATTCTGTGAAGAATTTCCTCAGCAAAAGCTGCACGTTGCGGACGATCATTTGGTTGCAGAGCTTGGACGATTTGCACCTTGTAGGCATGGAACTGCAAACGTTTATGCAAAATTTTGACGACGGAATTCCAAAGTTCGGCTCTGCGGAATTCCAAGTTCTCGTGAAGCTCTTCGAGTAGACTTAACAGGACTCTTTTCAAAAGAGCTACGTACAGAGTTTACCAGTTCTTCACTTGAAGCTCTTCTCCCAGTTCTTTTGAGGTCACCAACACTGCCAGTTTCTTTGAATTTCTCGTACCAACTCTTGATGCTTTTCACGTCAGGAGATCGGCCATAATGTGTTTGGAAATTTCTTTGCACCGTTAAAGGTGACTTTGTTTCATGATACCACAACACGCATTGTGCTTTCTCTACCATAGACGCCATGAACACTCAGATCCGTCAATGTCGAACGACTCGAAAGACTGCAAGCTAGTCGCTTTATGGAATGAGATAACAGAGAACAATAACAGAATAGCAAATCAGTTAGTGACTCATTGTCGATTGCATAGACATCTCATTCATTTCTGATTTTTAACAGCAAACGAAGACAGTGAGGTGTATTGATTTTTTAGTTCAATGTTTTACTGGATAAATCCGCATGGCCAACGAGATGTCTTTTCCTTTCTAAATCCAAGTTTGCTTTAAGAAATGACAGAAAAGATGAAAAATACAAAAAGCAATTTTTTCATGTACTCGATTAACGATATGATGCATAAAATGCATCACAGATAAAACTTTGGCGTCTAAGCTTTAAAATGATATCAAGAAAACACTGAAAATTCCTGTAAAACACCTTTAAATCGATTGTTGTAATCATGGAAGGAATTTATGCTCACCCTGTATATAGTAGGTAGGTAGAGTGTCGACTCAAAATGCATCTGTATACAGTAAAATGTTTTATATGAAAATATTCAGTTTTTGTGGAGATAACGTTCATGTGGTCCAAAAAATTACTTGAGCAGCTTTTAAAAAGATGAGTATTTGCAAATTATTCTTGTGTTTATGTACTATCGACATGAACCTGTCACATATGGCCTAAGTAGTATGAATCAATTTGGATATCATAAGGAATCAATAATGCGAAAAATATCAGTTTTCTCTCCCGAGTAATTTTGATGCCACTAAATAATTACGAACAAAAAATATGTACATACCCCCTTCAGCCATCTCTCACAGTGCATGTCTTCATGAAAGCGTGAGATCTCATTGCGATTTACTGGCGGAAATTTCGAGTTTTTAATTCCATTTTTATCGGTGTGATTTTATGAGTCACTACATTTATGTTTCATTTCTTGAATCTGAATAGTGATATGGACCCATTTACATATTTTAAAGTTAATTGAAATCATTGGCATGATATTTTGCAGTGACAGGTAGCTTGTGACATGAAAACGCTTAAGAAAATACTCTTATTTAGAAGTTTGAGGTTGAACATTAGCAACATTCGAATTGCTAATTTAACCTCTCCAAAGCTATCATGGCACGGGGATTTGTAAAATGCCATCATTCATTCTGCATTACTATCATGCTCATTCAATTCAGTGTTGACTTCTCCAAAATTGCAAAACTTTACATATCTCATACTTGGTGTCAATCCCAGTTGGGTTCAACTCGAGTTCATTTAATAATATCGAAAATGCATGCACCGCGGGGATATAAATAATACTGAGTTGCTACTCTACCTAATGTACAAGGCTGGCCAAAAGAAAAATATAAGTGAGCTGTAATTTTCTGAGTATGCAACATTTTGTGTAGGATAGTGTATCAGGGGCACTAGCAAGCTTGAAGGTTTTTAGAATAATAGCAGGAAGTGATACAATCATATCTATTCCAAAACTATTGCATGTACAAGTGCATCACAGTAAATGTTCAAAATGACCTCCATTATTTTCGGTGACAAATTTGAAGTCGTCGAACAAGATGAGACACTACAGCAGAGAACTCGGTAGCTGTCAGCATGGAAATCTCCGATCCAATCCTGTTTTCAATTCTTCGAGAATGCTATGTCATGTGTCACACTTCCATAGATATGTGTTTGATAGAGAAACAACCAAAAATTGAACAAAGTCAAACACTTCACTCACAGAATTAGACAGGTCGTCTCTTCTTCTGTTTGACTACAGGGTGTCCGAAAAGTCTGGACACATAGGAAATAAGAGAAAATTAATTCGAGATGGCTAACTCGTTTTGATGCTTGATTATGGCGTGATTAATGCGTGGGTGACCTTGACTAGCTATTGACTCATTCATTTTTGATGTGATTATCACGTGATAAATGCGTGGGTGACCTTGGCTAGCTATTGACTCATTCATTTTTGATGTGATTATCACGTGATAAATGCGTGGGTGACCTTGGCTAGCTATTGGTTCATAAATTCTATTGGATTATGATTGCATCACGATCCTTCTCTTGATTGCCAAATGTTTTACTGGTTGTGTGACTGGTTTATTCAGAAATGTGAAGGAGACAAGCTTCTCTTGTTTAACATCTTGTTTTCCAATGAAGCCATGTTATATGTTAATAGCGAGGTAGATAAGCAAAATTCTCATTAGTGGTCACAAAACAACCCACATTGGATATCAGACTGTAAGGAAAAAGGTGGCCGAAAATTAATGGTATGGTGTGGAATCTTTGACACTGTATTGTTGGGTCCTTTCTTCTTTGATAGAACAGTAACAGGTACATCCTATATGGAGTGTTTGCAGATGAATTTACTACCTGAACTAAATGACCTTGAAAAGTTTCCACAATGGTTCCAGCAAGACGGGGCACTGCCACATCATGCCACAAGTGTTCGGCAGTGGCTGCACGATGCATTTCCTAAATGTATTGGCAGAAGAGGTGACGTGGAATGGGCACCACGCTCCCCCGATCTAAACCCGTTAGAATTTCCTCCGGAGTCACCTCAAAGCCTGTGTCTACCGAGTGAAGATTCGAGACATTGATCATTTCAAAAAGAGAATCAGTGAAGAGTGTGCGATCAATGGTGACGTTGAAGTGCTTCACAGAGTTGAAGCCAATTTTCTTAAATGTTGTCGATTGTGTGCGCCAGTAATGGGGAGAATGTAGATCATGTTTTGTAAGTCTTCTTTTGTACTAAATATTCCATATTTTAACCTTGTAGATATTTTGTAAATTTTTGTAATAAAACATCCATATTTTTACTTTCCATACATAATCTGGGACATAATTTTCATTTGCTTTCTATGTGTCCAGACTTTTCGGACACCCTGTAGAAGGGAAACATTGGAACATGTAACGTAATGAAATGGCACAATCTGCTGACATAATACCATAGAAATCGAACAATGAGCAGCCAGTTCAACATTAAACACGCCAAATTGTACAAAGTTTCAGTGACTATTATCAACCGGATCACACAGCAAAGAGACACAGTCGATGTCAAGTTCTGCAGAGAAGTTTGTGAACGTTTTTTCATGCGCCTGCTAACTTTTTTTAAAATGATCGGAGTGCCCAACATTATCGAAAAACTTTTGCGCAATGATCTGAATTCTTCGAATCTGAAGGGGCCGTGGCGATCGGAGCATTTTGAAGGAATTCAGAGCAATCCGCAAGCGAAGCATTACTATTTTCCTATCTCTGTAAGGTATTAAAAATTTCCTTTTGCCCACTTATTAAGTTCCTGCATGTGTCATCTGTTTGAATCAGTTTGCACTTCTAGCAAAGTGATACGATTAAACAATTTAATTCTGTGCTTCACTTAATTCATTTATCCGGATCTCGTGATCACCAGTTTACGCGTTGAATATCAATCATAGATATTTCCTTATTCCGGATAAGAGTGTTCGTAGAATTCTAAAGGAGCATCTAGGCATGTATCCTTACCATCTATCCCTGATGCAGTCCATCACGGAGGCTCGAATGAATTTCGCGAACTGGATGCTACAAAATCCTGTTTGTTGGACAACGTCTCATGGAGTGGTGAGGCCTTTTTTATCCTGGACGGTAGAGTTAACAGAGACAACATATTATATGTGCTATGCTCTCCGATCATTCTAAGACGGTACGTGAATTGTTCTCCAAACATTTTCCACCAAAGATTCATTGGTCGTGGATATGGGCAGCCTTGGCCAGCGAGATCTCCAGATCTTTCTACTCGGGATTACTGGTTCTTGGGAATGCTTAAATCTCGCGTGTATCATATGAGCAAACCGGGAAGCATCGAAGAATTGAAAGACAGGATTCGATCGGAGATATCCATGCTGACAGCTACCGAGTTCTCTGCTGCAGTGTCTCATCTTGTTCGACGACTTCAAATTTGTCACCGAAAATAATGGAGGTCATTTTGAACATTTATTGTGATGCACTTGTACATGCAATAGTTTTGGAATAGATATGATTGTATCACTTTCTGCTATTATTCTAAAAACCTTCAAGCGTGCTAGTGCCCCTGATACACTATCCTACACAAAATGTTGCATAATCAGAAAATTACAAAAGTCAAAAAGCGTTTATTACGCCAATGTTGGCATAAATATTACAGATGAATGAAATGATGAAGATAAAAAGTAGCACTTTGTTTGATGAATGATGATTGGCATCGGATGGAAGATAAGATCAAATACATTTTCACCATGTCCAGGCTCACCATTGGAAGACTCATATCTAGTTGTACATCTATGAAGAAGAGAAGACATTTTATAGATGCAGTTATATCAGCTTTAAACATGTATACATTTAACATGATGCAGATAAATATTTCAATGTTGATATACATTTGTTATTGAGCATTTTATTAAAGTTTGTTATCATTATAATAACCCAGTGGACACCTAAATTATCTCTAAATTATTATTAAGTCGGAGGAACGGATTTTGTTTTAGCAACAACATACATTTATACTAAGAATTATAATACACGAATAGGTTTGTCTTACCTGAAGTACAATGAATGAAATTAATGCAGAATTCAGCACAGGATTTTCACCGTTCCTCCGACAGCTCACTTATATTTTGCGTTTCTTTTGGCCAACCCTGTACATGTACTTTCTCTATGACAATGTTCTCCTGTTTGATAAAATGAAATAATTGTAATTGAAACTACGCAATATAAAATCAGTCAATTAGAAATTCCTTTATTTCGGTGCACCGACCTGAGAACCGATGAAAGCAGAAGAACCGGAATAGCGCACAGCCCTAGAATTCTTTGTTCCACTCAATATGGGGCAACTGCGCATTTCTCGGATAGGAATGCAATATTTCTCTAATCACCAATTTGGAACATTTCTGTAGTAAATGTTAGTACAATAAACTTCCAAATTCATCCCAAAATGTCAAGCACTCTCAAGATGTCGTCTCCTAGCTTTCATCAGACTATGTCTTCCCTATTTGATTGATAAAGCTTAGAAATCATTAACTCACGATTCTCGAATTAACATTGAAAAGAATCATTGCAGAAAATTCATGAGACCATGAAATAGTAGATATTAGTTGATCAAATTGGAGCTTTCTGTAGAAACTTTTCTATCCCGACTCGTGTTTCATGTAGGAATAGAAGCAGAAAGAGAATCGTGAAATAACGTTTCCAAGAAGAGGATATTTCATTAAACATATGCTCAAATCAATAACTTGGCTTTCACCAAACTTTCAACCGGAAAACTATAAACTAATGAAATGCGCAGAAATCTGGTTCTATTCAACTCAAAGTACCGAAAATGCTACAATAAGAGCCCTGAGGCGTTGATTCTTTCTTCATTGAAGGGAGCGACTAATTTCAAGGAGGTTTCTCCAGCTCTTTTCACACATTTAAGGCATTTTGATTTAAATTTACTACAGAACTGATTAAGAGAAAGGAATTATTGGAACATGTAACGTTGATGAAATGGCACAGCCTGCTGACATAAAACCATAGCAATCGAACAATGAGCAGCATCAAACACGCCAAATTGTGCGAATATTCGATGACTGTTATCAAGCGGATCACACAGCAGAGGTACAGACGATGTCTACAGAGAAGTTTTTGAACGCTTTTTTGTGCGCCTGCTACATTTTTGATAATGATTCGAGGGCCCAACATTATCGGGAAAACTTTTGCGCATTGATCTGAATTCTTTGAATCTCAAGGAGCCGTGGCGATTGGAGCATTCTGAAGGAATTCACAGCAATCCGCAATCGGCGCACGACTACTTTTCCTATCTCTGTGAGGCATCGAGAAATTCTCTTTGCCCACTTAGTAAGTTCCTGCATGTGCCATCGTTTTGAAACAGTTTGCACTTCTAGCAAAGTGACACACTTAAACAATCTAATTCTGTCGTGTATGCATTTTGATTTTAATTTACTACACAGTTGCATAAGATAAAGTAAACATTGGAACATGTAACGTAAATGAAATGGTACAGTCTGCTGACATAATACCATAGCAATCAAGCAATGAGCAGACAGTTCAATATTAAACACGCCAAATTGTGCGAAGTGTCGGTGACTGTTATCAACCGGATCACACAGCAAAGAGACACAAACGATATCAAGTTCTACAGAGAGTTTGAGAACGTTTTTTTCATGCGCCTGCTAACTTTTTTTAAAATGATCGGAGTGCCCAACATTATCGAGAAAACTTTTGCGCAATGATCTGAATTCTTCGAGTCTGAAGGAGTCGTGGCGATCGGAGCATTTTAAAGGAATTCAGAGCAATCCGCAAGCGACGCACGACTATTTTTCCTATCTCTGTAAGGTATTAAAAGGTATCAGTTTCCACTTCTAGCAAAGTGACATGTTTAAACAATCTAATTCTCTGGCACGTATTGCTGTGCAGTCCTTCAGCTACAGATTCTTTTTACTACAGAGTTGATCATAAAAAACGGAACACCTACATTGTGTCAAACTTCAATCGATTACCATGCCCTTCAATCTCATTTTACATTGATGACATATGCACCATTCAACATCGTTCTCAGCTTTCAATGAGAGATTATACATTTGTGTCCGTCATTGTTTACGGTGGACAGAGGTCAAAATGTGAAAATCGCTACTTTTAGAATTCTCAAATTTTCAATATGAAAGCATGTGAGCATGACAGTTAATCAAACACAAAGAGAAAGGTCTTTCTCTGAGCATTCATTTGATGTATTGTTCTTCGAAATCTGTTTACTTCTAGAGAAGTTGTCATGTCCCAAATTCATTGCATAAATTTTTGTTTCTGTTGATTGTTGAAAAGTTGTTTACATCTTCTGTTGTCTAGACGTCTAGACCAAGATAAGTTGTAAACAAAATCTCCATTCGGTTTTGAATTCATCTTATGTCGTGATGACTGACTCGAAGCTTCAGAAAGTGTCTACACAGGTGGAAGACTAAGTTTTCTCCCTCGCCAGAAAAGTTGGATCCGGTTGGAAAGAAAGACAAGTTTTCGAACTGAACGGATGATTATTAGCTTGGTAAGAAACTGTCCTTCTTTGTCTTCAGCCGAGTAGAGGAGTTCACTTCGATAGCTGACGGTTTCTGCCATAACAGTGAGACGTCGCCTGAAAAGTGAGCACCTCAAAAGCCGTAAGAGACCATCAGGGATGGAATTGACCACCAACCAGAAGAACTTGAGGCTAAAGTGGGTGATCCAACATTGCCACTGGCATTCTCAATGGAATCGAGTTGTTTGAAGTGATGAAGCTTCTGTCTGTCTTGGAGGTCGCGATGGTCGTTCGAGAGCTTGAATGAAGTCAGGTGACACCACAGAATTAGACAGATCGTCTCTTCTTCCGCTTGACTAGAAGGGAAGCATTGGAACATGTAACGTAAATGAAATGGCACAATCTGCTGACATAATAAATCGAACAATGAGCAGCCAGTTCAACATTAAACACGCCAAATTGTGCAAAGTTTCAGTGACTGTTATGAAAACCGGATCACACAGCAAAGAGACACAGTCGATGTCAAGTTCTACAGAGATGTTTGTGAACGTTTTTTCATGCGCCTGCTAACTTTTTTTAAAATGATCGGAGTGCCCAACATTATCGAGAAAACTTTTGCGGAATGATCTGAATTCTTCAAATCTGAAAACTTTACAGTGGCCCGCTTGCTCACCAGACCTCAATCCAATTGAAAATGTCTGGAGTCCACTGAAGTGTGGTGTGAGGCGATCAATTCTTCCCGGAGATGGTCTCTCTTGACTTGAAGCTTTGCTAAGAAGAGTGGGAGAGTGCCGTGCCCTGGAAGTGGCCGGGTAACAGCCGTGCCCTGATCGTCGTCCTTCACTTGGAAGTGGCCGGGTAACAGCAGTGCCCTGATCCTCGTCCTTCACTTGGAAGTGGCCGGGTAATAGCCGTGTTGCCCTGATCCTCGTCCTTCACTTGGAAGTGGCCGGGTAACAGCCGTGCCCTGATCCTCGTCCTTCACTTGGAAGTGGCCGGGTAACAGCCGTGCCCTGATCCTCGTCCTTCACTTGGTTGTGGCCGGGTAACAGCAGTGCCCTGATCCTCGTCCTTCACTTGGAAGTGTCCGGGTAACAGCAGTGCCCTGATCCTCGTCCTTCACTTGGAAGTGTCCGGGTAACAGCAATGCCCTGATCCTCGTCCTTCACTTGGAAGTGTCCGGGTAACAGCAATGCCCTGATCCTCGTCCTTCACTTGGAAGTGGCCGGGTAACAGCAATGCCCTGATCCTCGTCCTTCACTTGGTTGTGGCCGGGTAACAGCAGTGCCCTGATCCTCGTCCTTCACTTGGAAGTGACCGGGTCATAGCCGTGCCCTGATCCTCGTCCTTCACTTGGAAGTGTCCGGGTAACAGCCGTATTGCCCTGATCCTCGTCCTTCACTTGGAAGTGGCCGGGTAACAGCCGTGCCCTGATCCTCGTCCTTCACTTGGAAGTGGCCGGGTAACAGCCGTGCCCTGATCCTCGTCCTTCACTTGGAAGTGGCCGGGTAACAACCGTGCCCTGATCCTCGTCCTTCACTTGGAAGTGGCCGGGTAACAGCAGTGCCCTGATCCTCGTCCTTCACTTGGAAGTGGCCGGGTCATAGGCGTGCCCTGATCCTCGTCCTTCACTTGGAAGTGGCCGGGTAACAGCCGTGCCCTGATCCTCGTCCTTCACTTGGAAGTGGCCGGGAAATAGCCGTGCCCTGATCCTCGTCCTTCACTTGGAAATGGTTGGGTAACAGCCGTGCCCTGATCCTCGTCCTTCACTTGGAAGTGGCCGGGTCATAGGCGTGCCCTGATCCTCGTCCTTCACTTGGAAGTGGCCGGGTCATAGGCGTGCCCTGATCCTCGTCCTTCACTTGGAAGTGGCCGGGTCATAGGCGTGCCCTGATCCTCGTCCTTCACTTGGTTGTGGCCGGGTAACAGCAGTGCCCTGATCCTCGTCCTTCACTTGGAAGTGACCGGGTCATAGGCGTGCCCTGATCCTCGTCCTTCACTTGGTTGTCGCCGGGTAACAGCCGTGCCCTGATCCTCGTCCTTCACTTGGAAGTGTCCGGGTAACAGCCGTATTGCCCTGATCCTCGTCCTTCACTTGGAAGTGGCCGGGTAACAGCCGTGCCCTGATCCTCGTCCTTCACTTGGAAGTGGCCGGGTAACAGCCGTGCCCTGATCCTCGTCCTTCACTTGGAAGTGTCCGGGTAACAGCAGTGCCCTGATCCTCGTCCTTCACTTGGAAGTGTCCGGGTAACAGCCGTGTTGCCCTGATCCTCGTCCTTCACTTGGAAGTGGCCGGGTAACAGCCGTGCCCTGATCCTCGTCCTTCACTTGGAAGTGTCCGGGTAACAACCGTGCCCTGATCGTCGTCCTTCACTTGGAAGTGTCCGGGTAACAGCCGTGCCCTGATCCTCGTCCTTCACTTGGAAGTGGCCGGGTAACAGCCGTGCCCTGATCCTCGTCCGTCACTTGGAAGTGGCCGGGTAACATCAGTGCCCTGATCCTCGTCCTTCACTTGGAAGTGTCCGGGTAATAGCCGTGTTGCCCTGATCCTCGTCCTTCACTTGGAAGTGTCCGGGTAACAGCCGTGCCCTGATCCTCGTCCTTCACTTGGAAGTGGCCGGGTCATAGGCGTGCCCTGATCCTCGTCCTTCACTTGGTTGTCGCCGGGTAACATCCGTGCCCTGATCCTCGTCCTTCACTTGGAAGTGTCCGGGTAACAGCAATGCCCTGATCCTCGTCCTTCACTTGGAAGTGGCCGGGTAACAGCAGTGCCCTGATCCTCGTCCTTCACTTGGAAGTGGCCGGGTCATAGGCGTGCCCTGATCCTCGTCCTTCACTTGGAAGTGGCCGGGTAACAGCCGTGCCCTGATCCTCGTCCTTCACTTGGAAGTGGCCGGGAAATAGCCGTGTTGCCCTGATCCTCGTCCTTCACTTGGAAGTGGCCGGGTCATAGGCGTGCCCTGATCCTCGTCCTTCACTTGGAAGTGGCCGGGTCATAGGCGTGCCCTGATCCTCGTCCTTCACTTGGAAGTGGCCGGGTCATAGGCGTGCCCTGATCCTCGTCCACGCCTTCGAAGTGGACGGGTAACAGCCGTGCCCTGATCCTCGTCCTTCACTTGGAAGTGGCCGGGTCATAGGCGTGCCCTGATCCTCGTCCTTCACTTGGAAGTGGCCGGGTCATAGGCGTGCCCTGATCCTCGTCCTTCACTTGGAAGTGGCCGGGTAACAGCCGTGCCCTGATCCTCGTCCTTCACTTGGAAGTGTCCGGGTAACAACCGTGCCCTCATCGTCGTCCTTCACTTGGAAATGGTTGGGTAACAGCCGTGCCCTGATCCTCGTCCTTCACTTGGAAGTGGCCGGGTCATAGGCGTGCCCTGATCCTCGTCCTTCACTTGGAAGTGGCCGGGTCATAGGCGTGCCCTGATCCTCGTCCTTCACTTGGAAGTGGCCGGGTCATAGGCGTGCCCTGATCCTCGTCCACGCCTTCGAAGTGGACGGGTAACAGCCGTGCCCTGATCCTCGTCCTTCACTTGGAAGTGGCCGGGTCATAGGCGTGCCCTGATCCTCGTCCTTCACTTGGAAGTGGCCGGGTCATAGGCGTGCCCTGATCCTCGTCCTTCACTTGGAAGTGGCCGGGTCATAGGCGTGCCCTGATCCTCGTCCACGCCTTCGAAGTGGCCGGGTAACAGCAGTGCCCTGATCCTCGTCCTTCACTTGGTTGTGGCGGGTAATAGCCGTGTTGCCCTGGTCCTCGTCCTCGTCCTTCATTTGGAAATGGTTGGGTAACAGCAGTGCCCTGATCCTCGTCCTTCACTTGGTTGTGGCCGGGTAATAGCCGTGTTGCCCTGGTCCTCGTCCTTCATTTGGAAATGGTTGGGTAACAGCAGTGCCCTGATCCTCGTCATTCACTTGGAAATGGTTGGGTAACAGCCGTGCCCTGATCCTCGTCCTTCACTTGGTTGTGGCCGGGTAACAGCAGTGCCCTGATCCTCGTCCTTCACTTGGAAGTGGCCGGGTAACAGCCACGTCATGACCCTGACCTACATGTTGGTTGTGGCCGGCTGATAGTTGTAAGTAGTTTATATTTGTACAGCCTGAGTTTGCATGACTTTGATAGATTGTTTGATAACCACATCATCATTAATTTTTAAAATCTCTCTTTGCTGCAAATCGTCCTATGAATTCCCAGGATGTTTCCCGGTGGGTGACTTTAATGACTATTTCCAGTGATGACGGCTTCGTTGCTCACTGACACAAGAAATTTCGAGTCTTGTGGAAAGACAGGAATAAGATGACGGATGAGAATTCTTAAGGAAAATATTGAAGTTTTTGTCAGTGTATACGTAGAGATCTCGAACTTCTCTATTTATTGCTTCGGTGACAGTTCGCTTCAGCGAAGCCATTTACGCGTATTTGGTTAGATAGAGTTTCAAATTTTATGTCATAGTAAAAAGTGATGGATTACGCGTCCCAAAATATCTTAGCAAGTAAGGTTTCCAATGTTTCTAATCAAACTTATCAAATAATCTCCAATCCATGTTTTTCAGGAAGTTTTTTCTCTTTGCAACATTCGTGCAAAAAAATATATTAGTACTTATTGCTCGACGGACGATAAATGACACCGATCGTGTAATAAGATATTATCGAAGAATTTATCGCTACATGGCTGCTAAAATTTCTTATCGGACTGTGGTTGTATACAATGTTTCCGTTGTATGCAGACAATGTATACGATGCAAGATTTTTACAATGTTTAAGGATGGAGCTATTCTGAAACACTTGCCAAAGATTATGATAAGCATATCTATGACCTCCTGCTGGGAGGTGCCACCGCTCTCACTTGAAGGGTTGCTAACCATAAATATGTGAGACTGACCTGCTGGTGAGAGGTGCCACCGCTCTCACTTACTGGCCATAACTTTGTGAGACTGACCTCCTGCTGGGAGGTGTCACCGCTCTCACTTACTGGCCATAACTTTGTGAGACTGACCTCCTGCTGGGAGGTGCCGCCGTTCTCACCTGCTGGCCATAACTTTGTGAGACTGACCTCCTGCTGGGAGGTGCCGCCGCTCTCACCTGCTGTCCATAACCTTTTGAGACTGACCTCCTGCTGGGAGGTGCCGCCGCTCTCACCTGCTGTCCATAACCTTTTGAGACTGACCTCCTGCTGGGAGGTGCCACCGCTCTCACCTACTGGCGATAGCTTTGTGAGACTGACCTGCTGCTGGGAGGTGCCGCCGCTCTCACCTACTGGCGATAGCTTTGTGAGACTGACCTCCTGCTGGGAGGTGCCACCGCTCTTACTTACTGGTCATAACTTTGTGAGACTGACCTCCTGCTGGGAGGTTCAAGCAACCGCTCTCACATACTGGCGATAGCTTTGTGAGGAGGTGCCGCCGCTCTCACCTACTGGCGATAGCTTTGTGAGGAGGTGCCGCCGCTCTCACCTGCTGTCCATAACCTTTTGAGACTGACCTCCTGCTGGGAGGTGCCACCGCTCTCACTTACTGGTCATAACTTTGTGAGACTGACCTGCTGCTGGGAGGTGCCGCCGCTCTCACCTGCTGTCCATAACTTTGTGAGACTGACCTCCTGCTGGGAGATGCCACCGCTCTCACTTACTGGTCATAACTTTGTGAGACTGACCTGCTGCTAGGAGGTTCAAGCAACCGCTCTCACCTGCTGTCCATAACCTTTTGAGACTGACCTCCTGCTGTGAGGTGCCACCGCTCTCACCTGCTGTCCATAACTTTGTGAGACTGACCTCCTGCTGTGAGGTGCCACCGCTCTCACCTACTGGCGATAGCTTTGTGAGACTGACCTGCTGCTGGGAGGTGCCACCGCTCTCACCTGCTGTCCATAACCTTTTGAGACTGACCTCCTGCTGCATGGGTGGCATCAATGTAATAATAATCACAAGTTAGAATAAGTTGAATATTAATTGATATAATAATACTAGAAATGAAGCAGAAGTGATATACACACCACAAAAAACTAGGTACAAATTAAATGCAATTTGAATGAATTTTCAAAGAATAATTAATGAGATTTGCAGATAAATGGTGGCTTCTTTACTTCATGAGTTTCCTCATCATTGACGCTAGTTTATGAAAACAGAATTAAAATTCCTGAAATTTGACCTAATTTCATCACATCTTTGATGCACAAGGCGCGAAGAACATTATGTAACCATAAACGTTGCCCCATAACCGTTACTGACGTGAGTAAAGAATTGGCAAATTCCTAAGAGGCGTCTCCGCCTGTTCCACTTCCTAGATCCACTCACAGCCATTCAACTACACTTTCCCTATTCGATGTTAGCGAGAAAATGTTTTCATCTACCACGACAAGCACTCGGCGAGACGAAGGGAGAAAAAAATGGGAATTGGAAAGTTGTGTCAAGGAGTAGACGCCAAAACTCTTTTCTCTCGTATGACGACGCATTAAGGTTTCAATTTCACCTGTAACCATGAGCAAAAGATACAATCTGGCTTTACACTTTGATAACCTCGTTCAGACTGAATCAAGAACTTTTGTTGAAGAGAAAGTGAGAAGATTGCTTTGTTGATTCCACAGATATTTCACCATTTCTGATGTCTCATAAGGATTACCGTAGTAGTCTTTGCGTCCATAGATGAAACCTTACAATCATAGATCTCTATATAGTGAAAAATTTTATATCAAAAGATTCAGTTTCTTGCGGAGATTACGTTCCCGTGGTTCAAAAATTTATTTGAGCACTTTTGAAAATAGTAAAAATTTGCCAATTTATATACTACCGAGATGACTCCTCTATGTAAGTAGTATGAAGCAAGTTGGATATCAAAAGGAATGAATATTTGATGATGAGCATCCTAACTAAGCGGGAATTAAGCTGATTATCAAGGGAATTTCATAAATCACTTTACAATGGAAGTCTTCATGATAAAGTCGCGATATTATTCGTGCTTTCTTGGCTGAAATTTCAAATTTTTGATTCAATTTTCCGCGGCATGATTTTATAGTTCACTAAATTCATGTTTCATTTCTAGAATCTGAATGGTGATGTGCACCCAATTACATCTTTCAAAGTTAATTGAAATCATTGTCTTTGATTCTGTTATTTTTCCCATTCCATCGAGTTGCTAATTTGACAAACATGGAATCTCTATGGCTTTCATGACACTGTGAATCTGTAAATTACCATCATTCCTTCTGCATTACAATCATGATCACTCAATTCCGTGACAATTTCTTCATAACTGCAAAAATTTGCATATCTCACATTTGTTAACAATTTACAGCTATATCCCCCACGAGTTCATTTAATAAAATCGAAAGTGTAGGCACTGGGGATTTAATAAATGCGGAGTTACCACTCTACCTAAGATACCTACTCTATGTTTGCATCATGATCTTCTAAAATAAAATAGCATGTGGATAAAAAGCTTCAAAAGGTGTCCATAATGCAATTTCCACTGTCGGACAGTTGCGTCCACGCATCACACAGTAACAGTACAAGAAGTCACAGACTAATGTTCTAATTCACTTGCACCCGCAGTTGTGAGACTGACAAGTATGACACGTGCGACTTCTTTGCAAGTGTGATGCACCACATGGAACCGATTTCTATGTAATTGCAGAAACTCTATCTTGACAATTCAACGATTAAATCCGAAAAATGATTGAGATTCAAACATAGAGATATTTTAACTTTGCAACAAGAACATCGGTTGTCATGACGTTCTCATTATCTATAACAGCAAATCGGTCAAGCTACCGGTAATGAGAAATGTCGTACTTCTGCCTGATGATGGAAATTTCTGTCCTAAAAGTACAATAATAATCATAAAAATAACAAATCTCATTTTGAGTTTTTAAATAAATGTTGGATCATTCCGTTATTGAGTGCATGAAACTCGGAAGTACATGGATCTAAATAAACAAATGGCATTTTCCGATGTTCGGCTAAAAGGCTAAAGGCGATCGAATTAAGCCGGTTTCATGTTGATGGAAGTCAGCTGGGTCGGGTAAAGGCTAAAGGCGATCGGATTAACCCGGTTTCATGTTGATGGAGGTCAGCTGGGTCGGGTAAAGGCTAAAGGCGATCGGATTAAGCCGGTTTCATGTTGATGGAGGTCAGCTGGATCGGGTAAAGGCTAAAGGCGATCGGATTAAGCCGGTTTCATGTTGATGGAGGTCAGCTGGGTCGGGTAAAGGCTAAAGGCGATCGGATTAAGCCGGTTTCATGTTGATGGAGGTCAGCTGGGTCGGGTAAAGGCTAAAGGCGATCGGATTAAGCCGGTTTCATGTTGATGGAGGTCAGCTGGGTCGGGTAAAGGCTAAAGGCGATCGGATTAAGCCGGTTTCATGTTGATGGAGGTCAGCTAGGTCGGGTAAAAGCTAAAGGCGATCGGATTAAGTAGCATTGGCGATCAGACTGGACCATAGCCTACATCGAGTCTGAAGAAACCCTTCCCGTAATAATAAGGTGCAAGTTTTACAAGAACCCTGAACCAGGAACAGGAGGCAGTCTGTACATAGTGCCAGTAAACACGATGAAATTAAACAACAGCATCAAAGCAAAATAAAGTAAAACACAGAGCAAGTATATTTGGAAGAGTAGCAGCTTAGCATAGATTAAATCTCCATGTGTGTAATTTCGTCTTCATTAGATGAACTCGAGGTGAACACAGTTGATATTGTTATCAAAAGTGAGATATGCGAAATTTTGAAATTTTGAAGAAATCACCACGGGATTGACTGATCATGACAATTAATGATCTTAAGTAATCATGATCTTAATTGCAGTTATTATTCATTGATTATTATTGCCTTGACAACTGATGTGTGGTGGTGAGGGTTTGATCCTGCCAACTGACAGAGTCGCGTAAGTGGCTCGTAGCTCAGTTGGTTAGAGCACAGGTCTAGTTAACCTTGGTCGTAGGTTCGAATCCTACCAGCCGCACATCTTTTGCATGGCAATTTGATCTATCGTTTATCTAATTTCATTGTTGTTAATTGCATTCACGACATGGTTTAAGATGCTTTGATGGACAATCGATCCCCGCTACTTGCCTTAATGTCGGCGGTCACAATTGTGACGTGTTATTTATTCATTGATTATTATTGCCTTGACAACTGATGTGTGGTGGTGAGGGTTTGATCCTGCCAATTGACAGAGTCGCGTAAGTGGCTCGTAGCTCAGTTGGTTAGAGCACAGGTCTAGTTAACCTTGGTCGTAGGTTCGAATCCTACCAGCCGCACATCTTTTGAATGGCAATTTGATCTATCGTTTATCTAATTTCATTGTTGTTAAGCGTGATCTTATCACAAAATATCATAATCAAAGACAATGATCATAATTCACTTTAAAAGATGTAAGGGGTCCACAATATTATTCAGATTCAAGAAGTAAAACATCAGTTTAGTGATTCATAAAATCATGCCGGTGAATACTGAATTAAAAACTTGAAATCTCAGCCAATAAGCATTCTAAGATCTCGACTTTTTCATGAAGACTTCCATTATGATTCAGTTCATCAAATCCCTTTGAAAATCAGCTCAATTTCCGCTCAATTAAGATGTTCGTCAGTAAATGTTCATTCCTTTTGATATGTAGTGATATCTAATGTTGATCCTCTGGTAGGTTTCATACTACTTATATATTTGTTTCACGTCAGTAGTATACACTAGGTGACATGCCACGCGTAATTATGGAGCACCCCAGACATCCGTGGTTAAAGACATTCTATTCTTCTACCCGCGTACATACGCGCTGCACTAAGAGTCAGAAATCACTTGATCTGATGCTGTTAAAACATGGAGAATGTTTATCAATACGCGCGGGCGAGCGTTTATAGTTTGCGCGTCGTCTACGGTTGTCTGCGCTGCCACCTGAACCACGGATGAACCGCTAAGCATGTTCTTTCTTCCCTGACCATGAAATTGAGGTCCTATCACATTGTTTAGCCTCTGATACATGCAGACACATGAGACGCAAAGTCCAGATAACAGGACTGCCGACAGATGCTGCAGCAATGTCACGGATAGCCACTCATGTTTAGGGTCAAGTGTAATTACGCGTAGTTTACGCGTGAATTACGCGTAACTGAGCGTGGCATATCACCTAGTATAGTGATATCTAATGTTGATCCTCTACGATGCTTCATACTACTTATATATTTGGTTCACGTCAGTAGTGTATAAACACAGGAATAACTTGCAAAAATTTAGGTTCTTAAAAAGTTATCAATTTTTTAGACGACAAGATTGTAATCTCCGCAAAAACTGAATCTTTTGATATTACCAACTCTTCTTATGGAGTAAAAAAATAAGTAAATAAAGTTCGTCAATATTTCCATTAAAATAAATTGCATGGCAGATAATTGAATAGATGAAATATTTCCAGCTACATTTACTATCCACAATAATGATTGGAAAAGTTCAACTAGTTGCAAACGCAGTTAGCATTTCTAGTGCTTCCTTGTAGACATTAATAAGTGTTGTTCGGTAAAACTTTCTCCATCCCTGGAGGTTCGGGAGATGTCGAGATTTCAAGACAAGCTCTCTTGTTTCCCATAGCTGACGCGTCAGAAAGTTTGGACACTTGTCCTACAATATTTGGCAAACGTTCATTTCTAAATCATCTGCTGTATCATCATCCCCATACTCAAAACTGTCACTGATTCCTTGCAATACAACGTAATTTGCATTCATGTTGAGACTCAGGGGGAAGAGAGATAAATGACCAGCGTAGAATGAGCCCCGAAGACGCCAGGATAATGTGCAAGATGTAATCTAAGTAAAATGATGAAGATGTAAAATAATGCATTTTTAGATGATTATAATAGAAGTGAGAATATGATGAATGAAACATCAAATTTGCACAGATTTGATTAAATTTACGGCCGATGAAGCACACTAGAATATCATCCGGAGGCGTTGTTCCTAGTGCTAGCTTTGAGGTTGCAGCTTGATACCATCCCGTCTTTCGTTCAGTGACAGTGACGGCAAGGTGCGTTAACAAGGGGGGTTGAGACTGTACTTATGATGGGCTTGCCTTAAATTTCTCCAGTAAATTCTATTTTCTTCAGGAATAGCTGTTAAACGCAAATTCCGCTGCTGCAGTAATATTCCATGCGAATATAAAACTGATTCAATATTCTCCCGATATGTTTAATGCCAAGTAAAATGAATAAAGAACATAAATTATCGCCAGACGTTTCGTGTCCAGACCCTTTGTCAATGGCAGAACACTAAAATATATGCGAGAAATATCAGTTCCATCATCAATCTGGGGGTAGCTTTACTTCTATGGGATACTATGTTGTACACAGTCAGTCCTCGATAGTCCGACACATTCAATCCTCAAAGATAATGTCGGAGTATCGAGGGTGTCGGATTAATTAATTTTATGCTAATGCAGTATATATCGTATTATACAGTAATGTACGTACATATAATATATATTTAGTGCTGTCATAATCATGCCATGGTTTCAGAAAATCACGCGGATACACGTTCATTTAAATTAAAATATTCGTTGTGTTAACTATGTACGTGTATTACACATACATTCTCATCAGTAAAATATATGTATATACGACCACAGTGTGCGAAATTCATTTTACTCAAACAAAACATGTGAGAACATAGAATTTTTACTTGCTTGAAAGATTTTTGAAGTAGTCCGTAATAATTGTCTGAGTGTCACATTAGATTTCTCCTTGATAACATTAAGATAATCCAAATGCTGAGCATTGACAACGTCCAAATGCTGCTCAATGAAGTCTTTCACACTGATCAAAGAACGCCGAAATTCGTTCATGGATACCATAGAGTAAGTATCTTAGATAGAGTGGTAACTCCGCATTCATTAAATACCCTATGTGCATACACTTTCGATTTTATTAAATGAACACGAGGGGGATATAATTGGTAATTGTTACCAAATGTGAGATATGCTTATTTTACAGTTTTAAAGAAACTGACACGGAATTGAGTGAGTGATCATGATTGTCATGCAGAAGGAATGATGGTATTTCACAGATTGTCAGTTTCATGACAGTCTTGGAGATGTAATGTTTGCTCAATTAGCAATTCAATGGGTTCCTATTACTTTCATGCTCAACCTGAAGAGTATTTTCTTAAGCGTGATCATCACATGCAACCTGCCATTGCAGAGCAAAATCACATAAACAAAGACAATGATTTCAATTAACTTTGAAAGATGTAATTGGGTCCACATCACCATTCAGATTCAAGAAATGAAACATGAATCTGGTGAATCATAAAATCACACCGGTGAAAATTGAATTAAAAACTTGAAATTTCAGCCAAGAGAGCACGAACAATATCGCGACTTTTTCATGAAGACCTTCATTATAATACAATTCATGAGATTCCCTTGATAATCAGCTTGATTTCCGCTTAATTAGGATGCTTATTAGCAAATATTCATTCCTGTTGATATCCAAATTGCTTCATACTACATATATAGGAGCGTCATCACGGAAGTAGATAAATTGGCAAAATTTTGACATTTTTGAAACTGCTCAAATGATATTTTGAACCATCGAAACGTAATATCCGCAAAAAACTGAATCTTTTCAAGTCGACACTCTACCTATAATATATCCCTATTATATGATGGATACCTTTGAAGGACTTCATGGACACACAGTACGGAGAACGCTGTCGTATGCATGTATAAGCCCTGCATCAGTACAGAAAACAGTGCCCGATCTTCTCGAGTCTTCAAACTACTGTCGTGTGTATGTATGTTGTCTATATCAAAACATTGTTTCGGATTATCGCATGTAATGGACACGCTGTAGAGATGCATTGTTTCTCAAAACGTATGTCAGTGTCGTAGAATTGAATTGTCAGACTAATGAGTACTTGCAAGCAACGATTATTCGGTTCCCTGAGGAATCTGTCGGTTTAGTGAGGGTGTCGGACTATCGAGGGCTGAATGTACTTTCCCATGGTATTCATGCTGATTTCCTTTGTATACGCAGTTTTCTTGATAATGGCAACATAACATTAACGTGAATTTTTGAGGGCAATAATGTTGGACATTTGTGAGCGCGTAAGCGCCTTTGGGTGTTGTTAAAAATGCACCATATGCATGAAAGTCTAACAATTGCACGTATTCGATGTTTTGGCAAATGAGAAATTGTATTCGGCAACTTCCGTTGACGCCTTAGCGAGCAGACGTATCGTGGCTCCTCGTTCAGGCAGACTGTTCATCATCATCGTGTCATAAGTTTCACCAAACAACGACGTCTATTTTTGTATGGTTTGATTCCTCGTCCCGCTAGCTACTCTGATAGTTCACCGCTGGTCTCAAAAACTCAATTTACATCTCTATATCTTGGCTTGAGTTCACTCATTTATGTGTTTTTTCAATGTATCCTCGCATCGCTGTTTGCTGGGTTTGCCTGTTTTCCCTATACAAAGCTACACCGTCGGATCAGTCAGTCACGCATCTTTGCTATGACGTCAGACAGACTGCAATACTCTCGCTCCCATATCCTTAGCTTACAGCGGGATATTTCTATCTCCCGGTCTCTACGTCGTTCCCTTTGGTATTACAAGCTCTTACGCAAGAAGGATTCAACTGTCGTTTCGTGCTGCCACGCTCCTGTGTTCTCCCAATCGATCACTCTCCCTCCTGCACATGCATCCACGCCAAGTACTCGCCTCCCTCAACTTCGTGCCTCATACTCGCACGCGCGTGCTTTCTCCCAAAGGGTCACTCGCACACCTCCGCACGCATCCATGCCTAGTCCTCTTCTCCCTCAACTTCCCCATCCTGTATCGCAACCACATCAGCTGAGATTACAACGGCGACCAAGGAATAAGCAAGTGTCTTCACCCTCTATCTTACTGTTCAATGCCCGCTCGTTATCTAACAAATGTGATGATCTTAAGTTACGTGCTGTTATCCTTGAACCTGATGTCATCTGTATCACTGAGACTTGGCTTGGCGCAGCTATAACTGATGAGGCTGTGTCTCTTGATGGCTATGATTTAATTCGACAAGATCGAGATGTCAATGGAGGAGGAGTTGCTCTTTATCATAAGTCCTATCTGCGTGTTTCCATCATTAACAATCCTCGCCCTAGCATCAAGTCAAACATCTTATCGTGCCACTTTCCAGACTTCGATGCTACGATTACAGTTCTTTACCATCCTTACTGGGGTGCAGCCTTTGCCCACACTACCGTACTTGAACACTTACAATCTATTTTTGTTGATCCTACGGTAAATCATTCTATTCTTGTGGGTGATATCAATGACCTACGTCATCACATTTCTGATTTCTTTTTATTCCACGATCTAAAACAAATTGTTACTGCGCAGACCAGGGGCTCGAATATTTTAGATATTATAGCTACTAATCATTCGGAGCGATTTGAGAACCCCTCTTGTGTTGCTCCACTGGGTAGATCTGATCATAAAGGCGTTTTCGTGAAACCTTGTGTCCCTAAACCTGTTATCACAAAGATAGTAAAAGTCCGTTCCTTCACCGCATCTTCCTACGCTAGTTGTTGTGAGTTTTTGATGTGTATTAACTGGGATAATTTTTTCCTTGCTTCAGACGATTTGGACATTCATGTTGACAAGTTTCAGAATTTTTTATTGTTCCTGTTACAAACGTATTTCCCAGAAAAAAATGTTCGCATGCGCAGTTGTGACCCTCCCTGGCTTTCCCCCGCTCTTAAGGCGTTGTCCGATTCCAGAGATCGTGCTCTTTCACGTGGCAACTACCCTAAGTTTGTCAATCTTCGTGAAAGATTCTTATCAGAGGTTTCTAAAGCTAAGAGTAGGTACTATCATAGTTTGAAAGCTGGTTCCCAGTCTGAGAAGTGGAAGGTCATCAATTCCCAAATCAAGAAACCAACTGTTGAAAGTACCATTGACTTTCCAAAAGCTCTTGATCTTAATAACCAATTCAAGTCCACGTTTTCACCCCAGATATTGATCACTTCGTCGATTCTCGGATAGATTCCCACGTCTCATCGACCTGTGTAGTCACTGAGTCTGAAGTGGTAGCCTTGATTAGAAAATGCAAATCTAACTCTTCCGGTCCTGACGACTTACTTGGGTTTTTTATTAGAAGTTTTGCTGAGTTTTTGTCTTACCCCCTCTGCCTTATCTATAATATGTGCCTAAAAACTGCTTCTTTCCCGCTTGCATGGAAACGTGCCAATATTCTCCCCCTACCTAAAAAGGACAGTTCCGAATTCAGACCGATCTCTCTACTACCTTTCCTCAGCAAAATACTTGAACGCCTTGTAAGAGATAAACTTCTTCTCCCTTCACTCCAAAAGAAGATTGATCCCAATCAATTCGGTTATGTCTCGAGATTTGGTGGTTGTTCCAATGCTCTGCTGAGTGTCAGACTTTCCCTGCTTGAGTATTTCACCGAAAATGTCAATAACTCCGTCGCCTTACTTACAGTGGATCTGCAAAAGGCGTTCGACACTGTCAGTCACCATCAGCTTCTACTAACTTTAGTTAATAGATTTAGTTGCTCCCCCCACGTTGTCAGCATGATCAAAAGCTTCCTACAAAATCGTCAACAGAGAGTCCGCATCCCATCTTGTGACACCCCCTTCAACGATATCAGTAGTGGCGTTCCTCAAGGATCAATTTTAGGACCCCTTCTGTTTATTTTATTCCTGGATGACATCCCTAAATTTAATGAAACAAAATGTGTGATGTATGCTGATGACATCAGTCTCATTCATAAATTTGATGACATCAAAAACTGTAAACTCCAGCCTATTGTTGATTCGCTGTCTGACTGGGTCTGCAAGAAAAGGCTTGCTATCAATGTTTGCAAAACTAAAGTTATGTTTTTATCACGGAAATCTTGTAATGCGTCCTATCCAGACATTTTTGTCAATGGTGTGCCAATCGAAGTAGTGACATCTGTGAAAATTCTTGGAGTGATTTTTTCGAATAACTTGCGTTGGAGCGAGCAATTTTCGTCTCTGTATGCAAAATGCTGTCGGGCCATGTCGTATGTTAAGAAATTAAAATCCAATGGTAATTGTAATGACGTTATCATGCAAGCATTCTTCGGCATCGTTTTTTGTCATATTGTATACTGTTGGCCTATTATGTGCGATTTAAATAGGAAGGACTTCAAGAAACTTGAGATACTGTACAAAATTGCTTGTCGGTGGGCCAATTTGACCCACCATAATTCACTTCGTGATCTCCTTGACAGATGCTGTGTGAAGATCATTAAAAGTATTTGTATACATAAAGACCGTCATCCGTTGTCCCAATTTTTTGTTATGCGTGACTCTAGGCATGATATCAGACATTCCCGTGCCCTTCTTCCTTTACGTCGGAACTCATCATTGTATTACAACTCATTTGTTCGATTTTCGTCACGTTCGTAACTTTGACACGTTGATTTTGTCAGTACCAAACAATTCTTGTATTAGTCATACCGCTTTTGTATGATGAATAAAGCATTCTATTATTATTATTATTATTATTATTATTATTGGTCAGCCAGTATGTGAGAAATCCATGAGTTGTTTCCTGCTCCTTGGTTTCCTTGGTTTCTATGCTTTTTATAATTTCAATAACAATCTTTCCACAACTATTTATCTTATGTGTAATACTTTCTTTGAAATTGAGAGACACAATCCTCAAATTTCAATAATTCTCGCGATAATTGAAGATGATTCTATACCATTCAGTCAAGGAATGTTTCAATAATGTATCATATTGTCTGGAACACTTAGGGTCATTCAAATATTAACAAAACTGTCAGTTAGAAAGCGTCAATTCACAGGATATAATTGACGTTTATGTCTTTGATACAATCATCAGAGCTTGTTACTTGGTACTACAGAGATATCTACAACATCTAATTTCCTATCAAGGCACATGAATCAATAGCGATCCCAATTCAAGACATGATGCAGCCATCGAAGAGAAGGTCTATGAATTCAATCATACTTTTGTTTTAACAGATGAATTTCCGATAATGAGGTAACTTTCTATCAACTTCGGAACGAATATTGTGGCTATTCTACTACTTCAATAACTAGTTACGAACAATCTAACTTTCCAACTTCAATAACTACTTCTTGACGACAAGTCAGACAGACCGCAGAATTAGATTGCTTAAGCGCTTCAATTTGTTAGAATTCAACTATTACAGAGCTGATAATACCATAGAGTAGGATATATAGGTAGAGTGTCACTGTATCTGTATACAGTGAAAATTTTTATATGAAATGATTCAGTTTTTCCGGAGATTACGTTCCCGTGGTCCAAAATATCATTTGAGCACTTTTGAAAATAGTCAAAATTTGCCAATTTATATACTACCGAGATGACTCTCCTAAATAAGTAGTATGAAACAAGTTGAATATCAAAGGGAATGAACATTTGCTAATAAGCATCCTAACTAAGCGGAAATTAAGCTGATATGAAGGGAATTCCATGAACTGCGTCATAATTAAAGTCTTCATGAAAAAGTCGCGATATTATTCTTGCTTTTCTTGGCTGAAATTTCAAGTTTTTAATTCAATTTTTACCGGTTAGATTTTGTTATTCACTAAATTCATGTTTCATTTCTTGAATCTGAATAGTGATGTGGACCCAATTACATCCTTCAAAGTTAATTGAAATCATTGTCTTTGATTAGCTTATGTGATTTTGCTCTGCCAGTGGAAGGTTACAGCTGTGATATGATCACGCTTAAGAAAATTTACTCTTGAGGTTGAGCATGAAAGTAATAGGAACCCATCGAATTGCTAATTAAACAAACATAAAATCTCCAAGGCTGTCAAGACAATCTGTGAAATACCATCATTCCTTATGCATTACTATCATGATCATTCAATTCTGATGTAATTTCTGCAAAACTGGAAAACTTTGCATATCTCACATTTGGTGACATTACCACCTGTATCTCCCTTGAGTTCATTTAATAAATTCGAAAGTGTATTGGGGATTTATCAAATGCGTAGTTGCCACTCCAGCTTATATACTTGCTCTATGCAAGCGGTATAGAGCGGAGTATGAATATAACAGCAGCAGAATTTGCGTTTAAGAGCTATTCCCGAAGAAAATAGAATTTACCGAAGAAATTTAGAACTAGTCCATCATAAGTACAGTCTCAACCACTTCCCCCCAGCCCTACCACCATCCACATTTGCTAACGCACTTTCCCGTCACCGTCACTGACCGAAAGACTGTAATTCAATCGATTCTCATGCCTTCGAATCGTTCCGCCAAAGTACACAAACATGAAATGCAAACAATCTACAGTCACTGTGAGAGAACAAAGACATGTCTTCACTAACGGTTCTGCTTTGAACCTTCGTTCACTATACATGGTGTTTGTGTACTTTAGCGACAATGAGAAAAATGTTGAAGAAGTTTGGAAAACAGCCATTGAAGTTATTTGAATAAAACTTACATATTCACATTCTTTACATCGCAAAGATTCAGAAGATATTTTTTTTGATTTTTTTGATCAGAAGAAACATTTTTGATTTAAAAGAGCGAATATAGCATTTTCGGCCAGAATAGTCATGTTTTTGTGATAATTTCAGCAACTCACTAATTGTTTTCCTAGTTAACATATTTTGATGACCAGTATATCCATAGAGTAGGTAAAGTATATTAGGTAGAATGGTAACTCCGAATTTATTAAATCCCCAATGTGTATACACTTTCGATTTTTTTTGAATGGACTCGAGGAGGATACAGGTGGTATTGTCACCAAATGTGACATATGCAAGTTTTTGCAGTTTTGCAGAAATTACAACGGAATTGAGTGATCATGATTGTAATGCATAAGGAATGATGGTATTTCACAGATTCTCAGTGTCATGACAACCTTGGAGATTTAATGTTTGTTTAATTAGCAATTCGATGGGTTCCTATTATTTTCATGCTGAACCTCAGGAGTATTTTCTTAAGCGTGATCATATCACAGGCAACCTGCCACTGCCAGAGCAAAATCACATAATCAAAGACAATGACTTCAATTAACTTTGAAAGATGTAAATGGATCCACATCACTATTCAGATTCAAGAAATGAAACAGGAATTGAGTGAATCATAAAATCATGCCGGTGAAGATTGAATGAAAAGCTTGAAATTTTAGCCAAGAAAGCACATTAGGATCGCGACTTTTTCATGAAGACCTCCATTATAATGCGGTTCATGAATTTCCTTTGATAATCAGCTTAATTTCTGCTTAATTACGATGCTTATTAGCAAATATTCATTCCTCTTGATATCCAACTTGTTTCATACTACTTATATGGGCGTCATCTCGGAAGTATATAAATTGGCAAATTTTGACTTTTTTCAAAAGTACTCAAATGATATTTTGGACCACGGGAACGCAATCTCTGTAAAAACCTGAATCTTTTAATATAAAAATTTTCACTGTATACAGATACTTTTTGAGTGGACACTCTACCCATATATCCCTACTCTGTGAGTATATCAAAAGATAGCTCAGAAAATGCTCGTTCTCCCCATGCCTGATTTATTATCATACTACATGCTTTCTCATTGAAAAATTGCGATTTGTAAATTGACCGATTTTCACATTTTGAGCACTGCTCAGCAAATACAACAACCAATGCAGGTCTATCAATGCTCATTTAAGAGCTGAGAATACAAGCTCTCGGATGATGTATGACACGTTGTTGTGTGACACGATTGGAGGACATGAGAATCGATTGAACATCAATGACATTTAGGTGGTCCGTTCTTATGCTCAGCTCCGTAATTCAAAACCTCAGTATACGAAGGAACGACAAATGGCCAAAAAAGGAAATCTTAATACCCACTAAGATAGGAAAAGCGAATTGCTGTAAATTCCCTCAAAATGCTTCGATCACCACTACGTCTTCGGATTCGAATCATTCAGATCATCGAGTAAACGTTTTCTTCGTAGAGTTAGTCCGTCAGATTCCTTGTTTAGGTGTTGGCAGTCTTACGAAACTTAGTTCATCTGGTGACTTCACCATTTTCTTCGCAGAATTCAGTGTACACTACACTGTAAATCGCTCAATACCAATCACATACGAAGGATGCATGCCAAAATATTTTTTGGTATATTTCTATATTCTCTTGGTATATATTTGTATGCTTTTCGTATGCTATTTCAAATGTGGTATGCTTTACATACTAAAGCCATACCAGCACAATGTTAAAAGAAAGCATCAATCATATCCAAAGTATGCTGATTTAAGGCCTTTTGTCAATAAAGATCACACTAATGTTACTACTGTTTTGCAAGTAGTGAGATAATGACATTCAAGAGTCATACTTTCAATACTGAATTCGATTATAATACACGTAAGTCTAAGGCATTTCATAAATAATCAATAAGTATTCAACCATCAACAATTATGCATTATGTAATTTTGAAATTAAGCATATTATCAATCCGAAATAAAAGCACATTATAATTCATGAACGCAAAAATAGTTATGTTTGAGATATAGAAGTCAACATAGTTGCACGAAAGATATCGTTTCATTAAATTGATGTTTATCAACTTGGTTCATATATAGAGCTAACTAAACGTCCTGTTAATGTTGCTAGACAAGTAACAACGACGACGGATTCGTGGACCATGAAATTCAGAATAAATCTATTCCTTTTAATATCACTCTATCACACAAAACATATCCACGACTTGTATTACTGAAAAAAATTATTTGACAGTAGCACGTTATGCACACATATTTTTTGCTATGTGAGTTAAGGCTGCTCATACGAAACACATATGAGGACCAATTTGCAGCGGGTCTCGTATATAAAACATACCAACAACTCGTATTTCATTGTAAAACAGCCAATAACAGATAGAATAGTTCGCATCGCTGCATACCAATCACATACGAAAGTAAGTGAGGCTTCGTATGAAAATCATACCAGATCTCTGTAAACATACGAGAATCTCGTATCAGATGTTAACTTCAAATTGTATGTGATTATGATATATGTTTGTATATAATTTTCGTATCCAGCGATTTACAATGTAGATAGACAGTGATGTGTATTTACAACACGCACGCCACTGGATAGTGTCCAAAGCTTACTGCGTATTCATAGCATGCGGAATGTGACTCATTCTTTCGAGCTGTCTAATTCTGTGGGTGAATTATTTGACGTCATGGAAAGAGTTGCCAAGTTTATAACGATGTTTGAGAAAGCAATCTTTGAAGACCAGCGGCCCAGGTCCAGTTCTCACTCTAAGCACCTAAATCATTGACTATCCCCACAAACAAGCCACTTAGGAACAACGTTCATCGCACAAATAATCAGCTTTTCAGAAGACCTTATCTGAGTCGATAGTCATTAATTCAGATGAAACTCAACTTTTCCATGATGACTTGCATGATAATGCGGTTCATGAAATTTCCTTGATAATCAATTTTATTTCCGCTTAATTAAGATGCCTGTCAGTAAATATTCATTCCTCTTGATGTCTAACAAGTTTCATACTACTTAGATAGAGGTATCCAAGCCTCTAGTATATAAACACAGGAATAATTTGCATAAGTTTAGGTTTTGAAAATTCCTCAAATATTTTTTAGACCACTGCACCCAATATCCGCAACAAACCTGAATCTTTTGATGTCAATTTTTTACGGTTTACTGACAGTTTTTGAATCGACAATCTACTTACTATTCTGTCTACTACTCTATGACCAAATTTACTCCTTTAAGTCACTAGACCTTCTCTTGCAGCTTCAGAAAGGTTCAAGAAATGCTAAGTGGGACCGAGGGTAGAAAAAACTTGACCCAGTCCACTGAATGCCAACCTGACAACAGCCCAGGACTACCCTCGCCAGGTGGAACCAATCTCCACTGAGAACCTCGACCCGATTCCTGGGTCAGGCGAGTGCATTCGGGGAGTCAGGGGTGTCGTGGCTTTTACTGACTGATTATTGTTGCTCTCTTTAGATACTTGAAGTCACAGAATTAGATTGTTTAATCGTATCACTTTGCTAGAAGTGCAAACTGATTCAAACAGATGGCACATGCAGGAACTTAATAAGTGGGCAAAAAGAATTTCTTAATACCTTGCAGAGATAGGAAAAATAGTCGTGCGTCGCTTGCAGATTGCTCTGAATTCCTTTAAAATGCTCAGATCGCCACGATTCCTTCAGGTTCGAAGAATTCAGATCATTGCGCAAAAGTTTTCTCGATAATGTTTTGATCCTCCGACCATTTTAAAAAAGTTAGCAGGCGCATGAAAAAACGCTCACAAACTTCTCTGAGCTTGACATCGACTGCGTCTCTTTGCTGTGTGATCCGGTTGACAATAGTCACTGAAACTTTGTACAATTTGGCGTGTTTAATGTTGAACTGGCTGCTCATTGTTCGATTGCTAAGGTATTGTGTCAGCAGATTGTGCCATTTCATTTACGTTACATGCTTCAATTCTTCCCTTCTAGTCAAACAGAAGAAGAGCCGACCTGTCTAATTCTGTGCTTAAAGTAGAGTCTTAAATGCTCCTGTAAATGCGTTGTGTTATTTAAGATAGAGATATTAAATAGGTTAATAGAACCTATAGCCTACGACTGGAAGATAGCTGGTCGTATTAAGAACAATCATAATTCACTGCAAATACTGAAAACACACAGAATTCAAGAATTTTGACAAAACTGCAATGTGAAACTATATATTGTGTTCCAGGTTCTCGTTGAGCTGCGGGTTGTATTTCTCAAGATAGGAGAAATCGACACGTTGAAAGAATTGTATCACGCGGATGCATTCATGCAAGCCAAGTGGAGAGAGCCTAAACTGGATGGGCGCACGGTAGAAGTGAGTAAAAAATGAATCAATTCTATTACTCTATAGAGATGGACAATCAGACAGGGGATTAGTCAGCAAAATATCAATCCTGTTTGAAGACAATCAGTAAACATCAAACGCGGCTCAGTTAATGTTGATAGCTTCAAAGGCAGTCAGTTAATGTTTGATAGCTTCAAAGGCAGTCAGTTAATGTTTGATAACGATTAAAGACGTTCACTTAATTTTGATAGCGGTGAAAGGCAGTCAGTTAATGTTTGATAACGATTAAGGACGTTCACTTAATGTTAAAAGCGGTTAAAGACTCAATTAATGCTGATAACGGCTGAAGACAGTAATTAATGTTGATAAAATCTAAATGCAGTGAGTTGATCTTGATAGCGGTTGAAAAGCAATCAGTCAAATGTTCATTATGAAAATATAAGAGTTGAAAGGTTTAGCTATTGTTACAGACAATCATTTGAATGTTAATTACGTATAGAAACTCGATAGCTATGTTGGCCGCACGGTAGAAGTGAGTTGCTTTGTCTCAAAATTCACTTTCCTTCCTGATGCTTCCCGCTGGGGAGGAGAGTCAGTCTTTTATAACTTTCTAATTCAGAAAATACTTTTTTACGGACAGAGCTCTCAAATTCACTTTCTTGAAATTTCTGCTGCAAAAACCGCTGAAAACTAGCTCTCTTGCTGCGGCAGCGAGAAAGCAGGGGACATAATGAGAAGGCTGGGATCTGTGCTGTGTTGATAAAAACTACAAGGAGGAATGTTCTCCATGCAAGAAAGGATGAGGAGGATGCGTAAACTGACTCCAAACAAATTAAAAGAGATTTACAATCGCAAATCTGATTAATTTTCCAAGTGAATTACTGCGTGTCTCCTTCTTTCTGATTTTCTATCCTTCTTATGCTTCAGTTGTAACAACATCCCTTAGTCACCGCTCTCAAATTTCATTTCAATGAATGAGATGGGAAACTGCTGTTCTGACTTAACGCATTTTTCAACGGTATCAGCATTGATTTACTACAAAGCCTTTGATTTTCTTTCATTCATGATAAACGTATTTCAAAATATGTGTATCTTATATATGTATTCAGTATGTGTCTCTTCATATGAGATTAGTCAGTCATTTCAAACAAGAAAAAATAATGCTTTTTAGGAGAAAATAATTTGGAATTATAAGTTACACGTCAATAGAACTAACTATCTCATCGATGTCCGATGAAATATCTTTTCTAATGAGGCTATAAAACAACGTTTTCCAAAATACGTTGCAATTTCTGTGATATTTAGTTGACCTCTGCAAAGGCAGAACAACGTATTTCAAAATGCGCTACAATCTTTGACTCTTCATTCACAATAATACCTATTAGAAATCTAAAATAGATTGTACAGATTCGCAATCTAATCATGCCTCTTCTCTCTGAAAAAAGTATTTTAAAATACGTTGTTTTGGCGCTTCATAACGCATTTTAAAATTCGTTGATTTGACTCTTCACAACGCATTTCAAAATACGTTGTTTTGGCGCTTCATAAGGCATTTTAAAATTCGTTGTTTTGGCGCTTCATAAGGCATTTTAAAATTCGTTGTTTTGGCGCTTCATAGCGCTGAAACTGAATAACGCATTTTAAAATACGTTGTTTTGGCGCTTCATAACGCATTTTAAAATTCGTTGTTTTGGCGCTTCATAACGCATTTTAAAATACGTTGTTTTCGCGCTTCATAACGCATTGTGAAATACGTTGTTTTGGCGCTTCATAACGCATTTTAAAATTCGTTGTTTTGGCGCTTCATAACGCATTTTAAAATACTTTGCTTTGGCGCTTCATAACGCTGAAACTGAATAACGCATTTTAAAATACGTTGTTTTGGCGCTTCATAACGCTGAAACTGAATAACGCATTTTAAAATACGTTGTTTTGGCGCTTCATAATGCATTTCAAAATTCGTTGTTTTGGCGCTTCATAACGCATTTTAAAATACGTTGTTTTGGCGCTTCATAACGCATTGTGAAATACGTTGTTTTTAGCTTGAAAGTACCTGTTTGCTTTTGCCACGGATTTCTCAAAACAGCTATTTTCAAAATGCGTTGTTTGGCCTTTTCACTGCCGATAGCCTCTGATCTTGTATTTACCTCAATCTCTTCTGTCATTCAGTGTTGTCATCAAATTCAGATGGCGGGGGGGAGGCAGTCGAATCTACAATGTTCATGCGGAGTAGGCTCCTTCATCATACAGCATAATGCAAAATTAGATAAGAAAAAATATATTTCACATTGCAATAATCTCTATGTTTATTGCTTCCATAATACAGGAATAGTATCCACTTTTAGATGACATAAATGTATCAATTCCGAGGAAATCTACGGCGATGTCTTTAGGCAATGATTCCACTATCTATGTTTTTAATATGGATGTCTGAGATCTAAAATCCTGACAATTACCTAATTTCTATGGGGATTTGACATAGAGTGCTTCTTTCGAACAATAATGTAGCATTAAATCATGGATTTTTAGGGCAGAAATATCAGACATACAGTGCGCGACAGCAAGTTGGAAACTTAGCATAAATCTACGGACACGTATTTTTTCCAACACCTAAAAATTGTTTACTATTAGGAAATATCGACAAATTTGTATCATTGTTTATGAAATTGGTGGCCCCTAGAGGCCCATAAACCCGAAAGCCCCAAATTTTCTTTGACTTGTTTTGACAAGCACATAAATCAATTTGAAACATTTTCCTTGTGATATTCAAAACCGTCACAAGATTGGCTTTCAGAAAATATATAGTTTGACAGTGTTTTCTCAAAGCTTATAGGCAATATTTTGAAAGTAGTATAGATAGACAATGTGGCGATTTTTTCATTTTCAGAATAATTATTCGAAGGGCCTTAAATTTACCCAACAAAAGCAGAAAACACTAGTTTTGAGGTAAATAAATGCCACCAGAAACAACAGCGTTATTTCTATTATTATCGTAACACATTCTGAAAATGAAAAAATCACCAGATTTTCTATCGAAACTACTTTCAAAATATTGCCTATAAACTTCGAGAAAACACTGTCAAACTATATATTTTCTGAAAGCCAATCTTGTGACGGTTTTGAATATCACAAGGAGAATGTTTCAATTGATTTATGTGCTTGTCAAAACAAGTCAAAGAAAATTTGGGGCTTTCGGGTTTATGGGCCTCTAGGAGCCACCAATTTCATAAACAATTAATTCAACAACATTCAAATGATAGATCCAAAAATTCTCTTTCAGATTATTGTCGATAAATTTGTCGATATTTCCTAATAGTAAACAATTTTTAGGTGTTGGAAAAAATACGTGTCCGTAGATTTATGCCAAGTTTCCAACTTGCTGTCGCGCACTGTAGACGATGGTCTGATATTTCTACCCGCAAAATCTATGATATAATGCTATTCATAGAGATTGCAGGGTGCCAGTTCGCCTGGGCATTGAATAGAAAGATGTTCTCACACTTGAACAATTTAAGCACAGCAATTCCTTGGCAGCCGTATACGCTGCGTTTCGCCGTACAAGGGCTCGTCAGTACGCCTCGGAATGGCCCAAACTAAGCTTCTTCCGGACAAGAATGCAGATTCCAACTCAATGCAGTTTCAATGTAATTCAGCGGACAACAATGCTAACTACGGCATCTGTTCGCTGATGATGTAGAAATCGACATGACTGCATTGGGTTAGAATTAACATTACCATGCAAGATGTTGAAAACATACATAGATACAATCACAGTTCCATATTTTATCACGATAAATATGTCATTATTGCTAATGCTGAATTAGTATTGTGAACATGGCGTGGAAATGGTGTGGGGCAGCGTGGCTAGCCGAGAAAGCCTCAATCACTAAATGACAGAAAAATAAATTCAGAATTATAAAAAAAGCAACTCTTATTTATTAATGAGATTTTTATGAGATATGATGAGATATTTCATGCGAAAACGTTCCAAATCCATGAGATGTATATATGAGAAAAATCTCATCAAAGATCATGAGGAATTTTCATGAACAGTTTATGGCTAGAAATCGACTGCTTCATTCCAACAAATATTCGAAACTGAGCGTTTCAGCTGAATAATTGCTAAAATTCGACCGATTAAATCAATTAAATCGATTAGATCTTGCAAAAGATGGACCGTTGCTGTTTGATTTTTATTAAAACTGTCAGCGACAAACTATTGCTAAATAATCGACCGCTAACGATGAATTGCTAGTAACTTCGACCGTTACTGTTGAATTATTGAAAAGTGGACCTTAAAGATAAAAATCGTGAAGATGGAGATTTCAGTTTTGCGATTGTTGGCTTCTGCAGAATATAACTTAGTCCATCCTCTTCATAAATATGTGCCTGACAAACTGCCTGTCACGCAAATGCTCAGAGTACCGCACAGTATGACTGTTAGGAGAGTAAAGTCTCTTTTAAAAATTATTTTTCCTCTGATCACCACAGAACTTATTCGATCAGTTTTGTTATATTCTTTTTCATGCTTCTAATTATTTGTATGTAGTAATATATACTGATTATAGCAACTCTCCTGATTATTAGTTGAAAAGTTGTTAAGTGTTGGACGCCGGGCGTACCGTATAATGAACATTCCGCGTGAGTCCTGCAATTCACTCATGTCAGTTGCTCATCGAACTCAGAAGACCATTTTCAAGAACCTCTCGTTTTAGACAATCTTTTATAAAGTTTTGTAAATGATTTTATTGTCCTTATTTTTTAGTTAAGAAGTCTATTGCTATTCTTGTAGCTTACTTTGATGATTATTCGTGTCGACTAATTGTAATGTGTTCACCGACTTATCAAACTGTGAGGCAAATAAAGAGTATTTATCATTATTATTATATTCCAAGAGAAGTCGAACCATTTTGGAATATGTATTTTACTTATGATGCTTTTGTTTTAAACATGATTGCTTTATTTTATTGATTCGTCTGACCTCATTTACATTTTATGATTACACAACGTGCACATTGTGATTTTCGTATCTGAAATAAACGTTGCTGCTATTACTTAAGTAGTGGAATTTTGATATAAATCAATCGCCACCGTTGAATTGCTGTCAAAAACCGACCGCTAGCGAGGAATGTGAAGCTAATACATTTTAGCAGCTGTTGTTCGGTTACTGCCAAATACTGACAATTGCCACGTGATCACTGTATAAAGAGAACTATTTTAACATACTTGTTTTAGCGTTTGTTAATGGATTTGTTTAAATAGTATACTATTGCGGGTAGGAGTTAAAACGTCACTTAGGCTGATTATGACTGTACATGTAGTGAGAATAGGTTTGGATTTGCAATTAGCAAGTTAGTAAAATTTCGACGGGCATTCATTAAATATTACTTTAAACACACTACTGGCAAATCGCCTGAGTAAGTGCGCCTGCAATAATTAATGAATGCTGCATTTTGCAAAAAAATTAAAATTAAGGATGCAAATTAAATATTGAGTTATATCCTCAGTTCAAAAATGGAAATTGACCTGAATAGCTGCTATTTCATCAAATATCAGGAATCATCGGCAGACCTAGTTCACATCTCTCAACATCGACACAACTCCTTATTTAAAGTAGCTGCTATTCAGGTATGTTCCCATTTTTTAACTGATGATAATTTCACTAGAAGCGTGGCGATTAATGCATACCTATAAGCGCGAATACGTCAACTGAAGTAAGTATGATGATGTGCATTGTACGATTCACTGATGCTTCTCCAGATCCAATCCAGCGACCATAATGACAATTTCTCATTAGATATTTTTTAACCATACTTAAACAACTTCAGAAGTTTCGATAGCTCAGCTATCACAAGAAACTGCGATCAAAGAGACTGAAAAAACTGCTCTATGGTGATTATATATGATAGTGAGCGATTCAACTATGTCGTCATAGTGTTTTGAACCACCATTGCACCAATGCGGTTTACATATTATCAATTTTACAGCTTTTGTCAATTGAGGTATTCGCGGTTAAAGGCTTTTTATGAATTATTACTTTAAAAATTTATAAAATTCACAAGCTAGCTGCATGAATAAAAAATGCAAAAGAGTATGGGCTTCATAAAAAATTAGGAAAGTAAACTTATTTAAAGTTACAAATATTTTTTACGTCAGTTATTTTATGCCAGAGCAAATTTGAGATTGATAGCTGCAAGTTTAAATAGGGAGTTGTGTCGATGTGGAGAGATGTAAACTAGGCCTGTTGATGATTCCTAATATTAGATGAAATAGCAGCTATTCAGGTCTGTTCCCATTTTTCAACTGAGGATGCACTTTCATATTCAGTTACGTGTAGACAATTGCGTGTAAACAATTACGTATTCTTAACAGAAGAACTTTGATTTGGACAAGTTATGTGAATTTAGTTACGATTTAAATCCGAAATATTTTCTACAGTAATTGAGATGATCATAAAATGCGTATGGAGTATCAAATTGAAAAGAAATCCTTTCTGTACACATAAGGGTACACATAAACAGACACTGTATAAAAATGTATAAAAGTATTGAAGCCAACTTTGTATATACAGAAAGAGTTTCTTTTCAATTTGACATTCCATGCGCATTTTATGATCATCTCAATTGCTATGATCTTAATCATGATCATCTCAATGTCGGAAATATTTCGGATTTAAATCTTAATTAAATTCACATAACTTGTCCAAATCAAACTTCTTCTGTTACGAATAATTAAATATTGACTTGCATCCTCAGTTGAAAAATGGAAACAGTCCTGAATAGCTGCTATTTCATCTAATATCAGGAATCATCAGAAGGCCTGGTTTACATCTCTCAACATCGACGCAACTCCCTATTTAAACTTGCAGCTATCAATCTCAAATTTGCTCTGGCATAAAATAACTGACGTAAAAAATATTTGTAACCTTAAATAAGTTTACTTTCCTAATTTTTTATGAAGTCCATACTCTTTTGCATTTTTTATTCATGCAGCTTAATAATATCCTTGAAAATCATTGAACATTATGAAGTTTTAAAGTAATAATTCGTAAAAAGCCTTTAACCGCGAATACCTCAATTGACAAAAGCTGTAAAATTGATAATATGTAAGCCATACTGGTGCAATGGTGGTTCAAAACACTATGACGACATACTTGAGACATGCAAGCCAATTTACAATCAATTAGAGTTCGCTCACTATCATTTTCAATCACCATAGAGTAGTTCTTTCAGTCTCTTTCATTGCAGTTACTTGTGATGCCTAAGCTATCGAAACTTCTGACGTTGTTTAAGTATGGTTTAAAATTATCTAATGAGAAATTATTATTATATAGCGGCTGGATTCCAAAAATGTCTAAAAATCTAAAAATTTATAAAAGTATTGAAGCCACCTTTGTGTGCACAGAAAGAGTTTCTTTTCAGTTTAAGACTTTTGTGACTTTCTCTTATCAACTTTTTATCTGATTTTCTCCTGATTTCTTCTAATTGCGCATGAAGTGCCCAAAAATCGATTCTCTCCCTCCTCAACTCCGCAATTTGTAGATCAATTGATCGAAAATCATCTACAAGTATTTTTACTAAAAGTAATATTTTCTGTTTTTACAAGGCGCTCATTTTACTGTTCATTGAGACGAGCGCTGTATTGATTGTCCACATTTCTGGGAGGAGGATTCTTCGCTCTCTCCAACGAAACTGCGAAATTCTTCTCATTTTTTCGTCTGACTTTACGAGACAGCTAGTGAGCTTTCAATTCAACAGCCGACGGAATTCTTGAAACGGCGCGTCTCCTCAATGTCTCCTCCACAATATCGTCACCAGCAGTCATTCCTGGTTGCAATTTAAAGTACACAGAGATGATATTACTCAAAGGGAAACTTATTGTCTTTGGCGACGATATCTGTAAATGAAGAAATGACAACCATTTTCAGAAGTTTTAACATATATCCGAGATCTCTCGCTTACCTTTATTGCCTTCCTATGGAAATGCAGAGACAGTTGTGTTTCGAGGAAAATTGAGTCTAATTGATGAGCTAATTGAACTAACAGCACCAGGCCGTTGCTGTGATGTCATAGTAATAATAGCGGTTTGATTTCTATATCTCAATTCCAAATATTGAGTAAGGAGAGGCATCCAGGCATGAATGCTGTCGGTGAAGGAATGTAGTCAGAGCAATTAAAGGTTGCACCACTAATGATTACACGAGCGCGAGTTTAATCGAGAGTGGTGCAACCGAATTGTCGTCACAATTTCCGCCAAGCTGACATCATTTCATCGATGTATGAATTGTGTGAGTCATTGATATCGGACCGCGTGATCAATGATTTCTGAGGCCGTTCCTAACTATCGACATGCAGAATTTCATTGTCTAATTGGTCTGTCGGTTTATCATAGACTCATAACCACAGAATTAGATTGTTTAATCGTATCACTTTGCTAGAAGTGCAAACTGATTCAAACAGTGGCACATGCAGGAACTTAATAAGTGGGCAAAAAGAAATTTCAATACCTTGCAGAGATATGAAAAATAGTCGTGTGTCGCTTGCGGATTGCTGTGAATTCCTTCAAAGTGCTCTGATCGCCACGACACTTTCAGATTAGAATGGTCCTCGATCATTATTAAAAAAGTTAGCAGGCGCACGAAAAAACGTTCACAAACTTCTCTGTAGAACTTGAAATCGTCTGTGTCTCTTTGCTGTGTGATCCGGTTGATAGCAGACGCTGAAGCTTCGCACAATTTGGCGTATTTAATGTTGAACTAGCTGCTTATTGTTCGATTGCTATGGTATTTAGTGAGCAGATTGTGCCATTTCATTAACGTTGCATGTTCCAATGTTTCCTTTCTAGACAAACAGAAGAAGAGACGATCTGTCTAATTCTGTGCTCATAACACTCAATTTCTACCCAAGATTGCTGCCCATTCATTTTTGGATCTAATTGTCGAATTGTTGAGGTAGAGTTTCCGCAATTGCATAGAAAGCGGTTGAATGTGGTGCATCTCACTTGCAAAGACGTCGAACTTTTCTTACATGTCAGTCTCATAACTTTGAATGCAAGTGAATTAGAACAGGGTGGGCTGTGACTTCTTACAGAGCTGATGTGTGACAAGTGGCCGCTACGGTGCGACAATATGATATAGAACTGGGGATACACAACTTCCAAAGCGTGGAGAATTGACTGTGCGCTGAAATTTTTCCATTCATAACATTTATATAGACACTTTTGCCTATAATTCGGCTTTAATAGAGCTTAGGAACTTGAAGGTACATGTAGCTAGTCGATGTCGAGATAAATGTCAGACAAAACATACAATTGTGCATCACGCATAAAGCTAGCATGGATCGAGCTCGTTTCATGGTGATCATTACTTCGATTTACCTCATTATCTAAAGTTTTTTGACTAAATTATAATCAAATTTCTCAACAAAATCAGTAGAATACGAATAATCTTCTAGCGGTTTGATTTGCAAGTATTGAATATAGTAGAGAGGCATCAAGGTATGAATGCAATCAGCTGATCTTGCACGAGATATCTGACTACAACACAGATATGCATGTGAGACGTAATCAGGAATGTTTATGAATGTCATTTAGATATTTCTATGGCAGCATGATGTATTGAGCTTCCTATCCAATGCTGCAGATCATAGAAAGCGTTGGAAGTTGAATATTAGTTAGTTGAGTATATACTAATTATTTGTAAAGCAGGAAATTTCAAAATAATTGCAAAGTAGTTGTGAATAATTGCTTGATGATGAATCATGATACTATCAATTGATCAGTAAAGTAGAATATTTGCAATTTACTGATTGTTGAAGCACGATAATTGCAATTAATGGATTTCTGAATAATAACACTTGCAATTGAAGGATTACTGAATAAGAACACTAAGTATCCTGCAAGAGTATTGCAAGTCTTGCAATTAATGGATTGCTGAATAAGGACACCAAGTGTCCTGCAAGAGTATTGCAAGTCTTGCAATTAATGGATTGCTGAATAAGGACACTAAATGTCATTCAAGTGTATTGCAAGTATTGCAATTAATGGATTGCTGAATGAGAACACTTTCAACTAGTGGATTGGTGGAACTTTATTGGCAAATTGGCATTATTAATGCATGAATATTATATCTATCTCGTCACACAGGACTGTAAACGTATGTGACCTCGTCTTTCATTGAAAGTCATCATAAACATTTTTACAGAAACTGGAAGAGCTCAAGCCTCCGAAGTATTCCTTTCAGAATAGAACATATATCTTTCAATGTACCAAAATCCAAGAATTTGGGAATGTTTGAAACAGCTAAGAGCTAAATAATGAGACACGAAGACCGAAAGACTCCTAGTGGTTTTTAGGTAGCAACGTTGCACCAAAATTGTGGCGGCAAAGTCTTCACCGATTTAGATTAAAAATTGGCTTTTCTTCTTATTCATGGAAAGTATGAATTTCAAATGATTAGCTATCAGGCCACTTCACTGGTCACATCTACAGTTAAAGAAAGTGTGACGTGCTTTACAGCAATGCGATAAAACGTGTTTCGTTTTTTTGAATTTACTAGTTGTGACATTCGATATACTTATGGACTGTAATAATCATTGTATTTCACTCTCGATGGATTTTGAGGTCATAGAAATGATTGAAATGAGTTTGAAATGCATTATAGGCCGGCATTAGAGGGTACATAATGCACCATTATATGCCCGGCAACTTCACAGAATTCTCACCGTACCAGATATCCATGAACCGTCGTCCGTCACTACAGCTTCAGAATCCCTTAATGAATGAATTGGTGAATGGACATTTCAAATCATTTTTAGATAGAAATCTGATTTTCAAATCTATTCACATTTGCAAATATTCATAGACTTACATAAACTTACATAGATTTCAATAAAAGTCAATCAAAGATTTCTTCATCTCTACATTATCTGTGACTAACAGCGATCAATAATTGCAGTATTCATAGTCTTCTCAAAAGTTACATAGCATTATAATAATGGATTTTGCAGGCAGTAGTATCAGACAGTCTCAGCTGCCAACGCAGCCTCGTCTATGTCTGATATTACTGCCCTAAAAATCCATGATATAATGCTACATTGTAATAATAGCATACTCCCGGGTCATAAGTATCTTTTTGGTCCTGACAAGTAACCTGGCTGATTCACGCCCTCACCAGATGGTCCAGTAGTCTTGTGGTCTGACAATATGCTTGCACGTCCTCTAGCTCCAACGTCGGTGGTTCAAACCTAGTGGTTTATATCTCTTGCGATTTGACAAATTTATCTTTCGATGTTAAGATGAAGTTGATAGTCGCTAGTTGTACACTAGTGGCATAATTCTCAGTGCGTAATGTGCACATTCTTGCTCTCTTCTTGTGAAGATTTAGTGAACCTGGTTTGCTAGAGATAAGAGAGGCAAATACAAAGGAAGGTTCAGAATACTTTCATGAAAGTCTTACTTTCGTACGCAGTTTGACGTAAACATGCAATTCCATTAGTCAGCATGTCTTGCGAAAAATGACAAAAATCTGCCGCAATATCTTGTAAGAAACTATAAGATCTTGCAAAGCTCTCCCTATTTTTTTCACAAGTTGAGTAAGAGTAAAGGGAAGATCTGCTTGATCTACCGCAAGATTTACGATCGTTTTTCGCAAGATTGACCGCAGAACCTAACCGTCCCAGGTATACCCATATGTTCTATCTTACGCTCACTAACTATTCTGCGTACATAAATTCAGTATTTTTCTCATACAGTCTAGCAGTAGAGTTAAACAAAACTTGTCGAGACATACATTCGTGCAGATATTATTTTGACGGTGAACAAATAAATTAACGAATTTCAAAGATTAATAGATGAATTAAGAGCCATAACTACAAAATCAGTAAGCTTACCAATAACATGACATCAAAATTGTGCGTGTATGTATGCATATCAGAAAAGATAATTTCTGCTTACATTGAATTCATCCTTCTTTTGCTTTTTTTCAAAAGAAATCAAAAGTGACATCTATCTCGATGATGGATTTTGAAACTGCTTCAATTGGATTTTTGCTATTGACGGCATCGGGATCCGTTGAGGAGACACTTGGGTTATTTAGTTCGCAATTCCACCTCATTTTGGACGCTGTGGGACCAGTGTGACCAATCCCGGTTGTACAAATTATTAATAGAATACATATTGAATATTCTTCTTCCGAAAGTCATTTTAAACTCCCGTCGTCTGGTCAGTTACGTGAACAATGCTGTCAACCTTCCATGCTACATGAAAACACGCACATGAAATTCTCGAAGAGATGCTTCAATATCATGCCAAACATTTCGAAGATGATCAAAGTGGAAGAATACGAAGATTACAAGGCGAGCCAAGGAAATTATGTCTCACACGCTTCGGAGATAGTCTGACCGGATGAGCAAGTTTTGGAGAAGAAAAGAAAGATGATGATTTTCTCTGCTACAACCTACAGAGAACTTGAGAAGAATATGAAACTTTGACTGAGCATGTTTTGAACAGCACGAAGCTATTGGTGGAGCATGTCCAGTTTGCCTCACCTTTTGTTGAGTTGTCTGTTTGCCAACCCGACTTGCCTCAGGCTTTTTCTTGCCGGTGAAGCAGGGGGCATTCCCCCAAGGTCTTCTAAATCATGGACTTATATGGCACAACATGATAGAGTATATGTATTTTGAGCATGCTCTATCCGATGGTTATATATATCTTCTTGTTAATATACAGGGTGTCCCACAAGTCTGGACACATAGGAGAAAATCGCATATTCCATTCATATTAATCATTTATTCAATGTTAAAGTAATAATGTTAAAGTTAAACTCATAATTTCCTATGTGTCCAGACTTGTGGGACACCTTGTATATAGCATTTTAAAATTCAAACAATCACTTCTTAAAATTTCGTATTTATAAGTAGCATGTATACAAAATAAGTAGTATTAGTCATCATAACGAGGAAAAAAGTATCTGAGTATCAATTAGCACAATAACTCGGCGACATTTCCTGAACGAGCAAACTACAGAAGTTGGAGATCAACTTAAAGCTCAAAATTCTTATCAATAGAAGTGAAAATCCAAAATGTCGAAAGGTGGTCGTACATGTTTTTCATCTGGCTCCTGTGGCTGAAATATTGGGTCTACAAAAAACAGCTACCACTGAGAGAAAGCCGACACAAAGTCAGGAAAAGTCCCTGAAGGAGAACTTCAAACAATCATTCGTCCGGCGTGAGATAAAAGCCGAGGGAGAGCTATAATGCCACGACATGATGAGAGCTTTCATTTGGTGTCTCTTGTTTTAAATTTGGTCATAGGCCTATGCTTCTGAAATCCGGACAATAAGTGTCTCAACAAATGCGAACCTTCCCCACTTTGTAAGCCCTAGCAAAACAACATGAGACATCAAGAGGTATTTTGGTAAGACATATCAGCCACAGTGACAGGGTTTTCAAACACTTCAATCCAAACCCAGTTGGATTTACATGTGTATGTATTTTATCCCGCCTGATAAGAACATGAGACCAGCAGAGCTAGGCAGATGCACAGATTCGTAGCACCAATGGATAGGGTTTACTGCATTCTCCGAAAGTAAAATTTTCTGTCTCGTTTCCTGCAGAAACTTGTTCTGCCAGTCGGACCAGATGATTCAGTAAAACGATTGGATGTTACCAAATTGAACTTAAATTCCTTTTATATCAAAAGCACTTCTTCAGAAGTAGTATTTTATTGAAAAGGATGCACATATTAAATAACCATGCACTTTTAAGAGAAGAACTATTAAGAACCAATTGGGTTCTAATACCTAATGCATCAAATTTGATGCGAGAATGCATGTGTACATCTAAAGACACCAAGCTAAATAATGAGACCTACTTGGAAATGCCCAATGCTGTATGTAAGGTCCCAAGTATGTGCTACCTAATGGTGACAAGTTCTTCTAGGAAAAGGTTTCTCTAAATCTGAAGCCTTAAAATGTAGGCCAATTTGCTTTGGAGTGATTGAATGAAAGATAAATTTGAGGATGAAACAAATAAATGTTCCGCTCACTAAGAATTCGTGTCGTTTGCTGCCTATGATAAGCGAAGAACTAAAAATAAAACCAATTTGCTTTGAAAATGATCTAAGAGGAATATTAAAATGCGAAAGAACAAATCTCCGTCACGGTGTGCCAGGATGGGCGGTTTCATTTTGAAAATTTCTTATTATATTTCTCGACGGCTTCTGATGTATTTTTGTGTGAAAAATTCGAAAATCACACGAATAGCCATTTTCGAGAAAATGACGAAAATTAAAAATGACGGACAGAAAGCCGAAACTGCATTCTGCGTCTAAATTAATTGAATTCTCAATCATTTCTTCAACAGTTCTCTTTGTAGTTTGATCATCTCTTTTCAGTTATCTAGCAGGAATAAATCAAAATGGCGGGCATAGAACCGAAACAGCAGTCTGGGGTTCGGCTGATATGTATTATGCATCAATTACAAGTCTTGGAGGTCCCAACAGGTTCTTAAAATTTATTGGAAATGTCGTGTTCGGCTGTGTGCGAACCAATATCGAGGTCACCGCGGCGTTAAAGCAAATCTTTTATGAATATAGACAAGAAAAGCAAAATAACGAAATCTTCTTTTCTTGAAAGCAGCGATCTACAATGCGGAGGTTTGATGAAACCCACCAATTTGCACTCTTCAAAGCTGAGGACTATATTTACAAAAGTGAAGCATTTCTTCAAGATGGAGGTACTGACCAATGAGTAGAAAACTGTAAAGGTCACTTCACACCGGACTTGGCGCGGTCGAAGAGTCCCATGAATTTATTAAGGTTCTGAACAAAAATTCTGGATGCGTGAGAACGTACCGCACCCGGTGTGAATGGACCTTAAAGGAGACGCGATCGAAAAACAAGCAACTGAACTCTCGAAAACCACTATCAATGATAGTCTTTCCACTATTAAAAAAGCAAACAGGCCCGTCAAGAAAATTTGAAAAATTGAATTTCAAATTGCCATTTCAGTTTGCCTAGTGTCTGATTCGTGATTATCACAGAGACAGATTCAATTCCGTTTGCATTGTATACAATGGTAGCAAATAACAGAAATTGGCATAGAGATTCGTGTCTCTTTGGCTTGTGTGATTGGTAGTGCAGAAGTAGCTCGCATCAACGATCCCACGAACTTCAACGGTCAGATTGCAGGCAGGCCTGTCAAGTGAAAAGTACATATCTTTGACGCAATTTTCCGTAGTGATATATTCATCAAATGGAAATATTGTTCACACCGTTCGACTCCTCGCAATCTAAACTTACCACAACAAGAGATTGTTTAACCGCATCACTTTGCTAGAAATGCAAACTGATTCAAAATGATGGCACATGCTGGAACCTATTAAGTGGGCAAAAAGAAATTTTAATATCTTGCAGAGATAGGAAAAGTAGTCGTACGTCGCTTGCAGATTGCATTGAATTCCTTTAAAATGCTCAGATCGTCACGACTCCTTCAGATTCGAAGAATTCAGATCATTGCGTAAAAGTTTTCTCGATAATGTTTTGATCCTCCGACCATTTTAAAAAAAGTTAGCAGGCGCATGAAAAAACGTTCACAAACTTCTCTGTAGAACTTGACATCGACTGTGTCTCTTTGCTGTGTGATCCGGTTGATAATAGTCACTGAAACTTTGCACAATTTGGCGTGTTTAATGTTGAACTGGCTGCTCATTGTTCGATTTCTATGGTATTTAGTCAGCAGATTGTGCCATTTCATTACGTTACATGTTCCAATGCCTCCTGTCTAGTGAAACAGAAGAAGAGACGACCTGTCTAATTCTGTATGAACTTATTGACTGTGTAAGTTTAATTTGGTCTTTTGGTCCGTCAGAATTCAGACTTGAATGTCAATGGAAAATAGATCTTCTTGCCCTTCGAGACTAGTTCTGGCCGTGACTATCAGTATTGAGGAAAGTCATCTCTAGAACCAAACACACAGACGAGGCAAAATATCTCTATGGCAATCATACTCACACTTTTTTCTGACTTGAAAAATTATGATTTTCTTTTTTTGACAGTGTTCAGCAAGTACAATACAAGCTTTTTATATCTTAATCGAAAGCTGAGAATTATGTGTGACACAATTGCCAGGCATGAGAATTGATTGAATTTCGACCATAGATAAGAGTACAGTATTAATTAAATCCCCAAATTTTTATGCAGCTTCGACTTTATTAAATGATTTCACGTTGAGATCCACTTCCAGATGTGAGATATGAAAACTTTTGCACCTTTGGAGAAATTTCCACGGAATTGAGTGCTCATGATAATAATACAGAAGGAATAATAGTATTTTACAAATCCTCCGTGTCGTGTCAACCTCGAAGAGGCAGTTGTTTGTTAAATTAGCAAATCGATGGGTTGCTATTACTTTAGTGCTGAACTTTATTGAGAAGAGCATCTATCACAAACTATCTGCCACTGAAAAGATCAAAATTTCCAAATCACAGACAATTTGATCAGAACTAAAAACAGATGTAAATGGGTCCACATTACTATTCAGATTCAAGAAATGAAACATGAATTTAGTAAATCATAGAATCATGCCGGTGATAATTGTATCAAAAACTTCAAATTTCTGCCAAGAATCACAATAAGATCTCAACCATGAAGACCTCCAGTATAATGCAGTTCAGTTCGACACTACTGCAGTTTAGTGCACCCTCTTTTACCCCTACTGCAGTTTAGTGCACCCTAAAATGCATGTGAGAACAACATGATTTAATCAACAGAATGAATGCCGTTCGTTCTTCCCTATAGTTGTAAATGAGTGTCTTTGTGTCTTCGTGTGTCTTCGTCTTCGCACATTACACCGAGCGCGCGCTTCGGTGTAATGTGCGTAGTCATCGTTTGCGGGAGAATGCGCCGTTGTTTTAGGGTGCACTAAACTGCAGTAGGCGCGTTTCCGTCTCTTTCATAGAGGGTGCACTAAACTGCAGTAGTGCCGTTCAGTTCTTAGTAATCAGCTCAATTTCCGCTTAATTACGATACCTGTTAGTAAATCTTCATTCATTTCGATATCCAGTAAGTTCTATACTACTTACATAAAGGCACGAAGTCGCTAGTATATAAATACAGGAATAATTAGCAAACATTTAGCTTCTTAAAAATTGATCAAATATTTTCTTAGACCGCAGGAGCATCATCTCCGCAAAGACTGAATCTTTCTTTTGATATGAACATTTTCACTGTATTCGACAGATTTTTGGTTGCCCGCTTCATTATCACCTCTACAGAAATGCATCTGTCCGGAGAAAACTCACAGCTAAATTGTCAGACACACAGAATGCTGTACAGTTGTCTAACGGTATTTAACACTCATGGAAATGTATCCTTGAGATGAAATTTCTTCAAAATAACTCCCCATCATTTCCACAGCGTCCTCATTGTACTCATCAAGTTTAGTCTCAATCCACACCACTTATTCATTCCCATCGCTGTCCTCATGCACAAGTACAAGCTGCGTTCCTCGAGTCCCGCACCATCCATGTACAGCGCGGATAGTATCTAAATCGGGGCGCTAATTAGCCTGGTAGACAGCGCTTCGTGTACTCTATTCCAGAATCTAAAATGAAAAGGATTAAATATGGAAGACATGCTGAGAAAAAATCTCTTCTGGAAACTCATCAATCAGTACCGGCTTGAAATCTCAATGCGCTCATGACGATGTTCGAAAATTCATCTCTCAATGGATAGGAAGATGAATGTTACTTGTAAACAAAAGGAACGGTTCAATCTTCGATTCCTGTGACCTAGTTACTGAGAATTTTACATAGCTGGGTAAATACGATGCTGTCCTGGGTTTGTTATTGACTGCGGGGGCGACAAGGAACTTCTGATCTTCACCTGACTGGGGAGAGCAGAGCTGGAAGCGAGCCCGGGCCGGGTTCGGTCCTAACAAATTCTGCAAGCACCCGGGCTGGGTCCGGGCCTGAACTATCTAGTACCCGGCCGATGTCTATTATGTTTGGAATCGAAAATATCATTCGATCATCCTAATTGTCTGAATCATTTTCAAATGAGGGCCTGTCAACATGATGAAATAAACACCGGCATCATGACTTCACTTTAAAATAGACTGCATGTCTTCATCGCTTTTGTTTTCCATGTTTTTATAACCCTAAATACAACTTACAACAATGGCAGCTATCTGCACATCAAATAAGATTTAATTCTTGTATAGAGTTTATTGTCATGCGCATTTCAGTACGCATGTGACGTACCAACCTCAAAGACAACTGACAAACGACAAACACAATAAAGAATGTATACAAGGGAAAGTACAATCAAACGAATTTTATTGCCAATTTAAACGTTCAAACAAAATGTTGACTATGAAAATAAATGCAAGTATTGTTACGACCCCACTCTATATAAATACATGCTTCACGAAATTGAGAACACAAGGTTTTTAAAACAGCCGAGATATCGTTTTCTGTCCATATTTTTTCAAACATCCGGCACACTTCATATAAAAATTATCATCACAGATAAACAAATCTGCAAGTGTGAGAATCAACTCACAATCTTAACATTCCTCCCCTCTTAAAATCAGGGTTTACATTTACATCATCAGTCTGTAAGTCCATAAGTTTCTTCTTCCACATTGCATTCAGCAATTGACTGAACGAAGTTCAAGAATGTTCGACACTACTACATAGATGGACATGTTTCCAAATTCTTATATACAAAAACGACAAACACAATAAAGAATGTATACAATGCATGTGTACATTGCATTTAAAACAAATGAAACTTCACTATGCATTAAATGTTTGAAAATTCGCCTTGCTATTCAACAGTTGTCACTTTACTTGCAGATGGTACATAGGACGTACAGCACACGATCATGTAATCAACAATTCGATCTATGAGAATGATTCCTATGGCGATTACACTCTCGTAATTGTTATTTTCATTAAGTATAGCTAAGTGCTCAAAACGATAAAAGTTCTCACATCAATTTTGAGTAGTTCCTTTCTCCCAAAGGTCATTTTTCAGATATTTTTGTATGATAGCGCATCAATATTCAACATGAGTGCATTTTTGTAGAGATAATGGTTTAAAATGACTTCTAACCTCTGGGAAATATTTCATAAATACACATTTCCTGGGACCCCGCACATTTCCTAGCGTGTCCTTGGAATTTTGAAATAGGAATTTGAGATTATTCTAAAATCACCGGTGTGATTTTGGATCCCGTTTATCTGAATGACACAGACCTAACTTCAATATAACTGCGGACAAATACATCAAACAGAAATTTCTTTTTGAGCAGCCACTATAATGCATAGGAACTTTAGTCAATCACTCAATTGACATACGAAGTTGATGCAATCAATTAGTAGATAATTGAAACTTCATGTCATCAATTGCTTGACATTGGAATTACTGAGCCACAGAATTAGACAGGTCGTCTCTTCTTCTGTTTGATTAGAAAGGAAACCTTAAAAAATGGAAACCTTGGAAATGGCACAATCACCTGACATGATACCATAGCAATCGAACAGTGAGCAGCCAGTTCAACATTAAACACGTCAAATTGTCCGAAGTTTTAGTAATTCTTATCAACCGGCTTTCACAGCAGAGAGACACAGTCGATGTCAACTTCTACAGAGAAGTTTGTGAACGTTTTTTCGTGCGCCTGCTGACTTTTTTAATAATGATCGGAGGGCTCAACATTATCGAGAAAACGCTTGCGCAATGATCTGAATTCTTCGAATATGAAGGAATCGTGGCGATCTGAGCATTTTGAAGGAATTCACAGCAATTCGCAAGCGGCGCATGACTGTTTTTCCTATCTCTCTAAGACATTGAAAATGTCTTTTTTGCACACTTAGCAAGTTCCAGCATGTGCCATCATTTTGAATCAGTTTGCACTTCTAGAAAAGTGATGCGGTTAAACAATCTGATTATGTGTACTGAGCAATCAATTGATTATTCAATTCAATTACTGTAAGTTTTGAAACTCCCCCAGGCTGACAATACAGAACTTGAGACGACTATCTGCATTGCACAGAAATTCCGGGTAATATAGATGATTTCAAATGAACATGAACGGTTTTACATTCATCTCATGGTTTGCGTTGGTGATATTTTCGAACACATTTCATCCACTTGCGCTGCGGTTGAGAGGTATGATGACAGGTAAAAGCCTGTACCGCTGCACGGCAGACGAAGGTCATCGACAGTTGAGGAACACATTCATATCGTCAGCTGCGCCAATCTATCGTACAAATCTCTGACATCACTTTATTATCAAAACAAGTTTTGTATATTGAAGAATTTGCTGGAAATGTATTTAACAAGTTTCCAGTGTTCCACATCATTGCACAGAGTAGACAATCTAGCGATAACAATGGATAGCAAAAGGAAGGTTGAATACAATTTAGGAGGACTAGAGCAGGCATGTGCGTTGCAGACAATGCTAGGTCGTGGACACACGTTGCCCTGACAACGATAACTCAAGAGGGTGTTTCCAAATGACTGACAATGGTTTAGTCGCGTGCTCTGTAAACTGTAAGACACTAATTTAGGCACGAAGCTGAAATTTCGTGCCAGTTAGCGCCTTTCTAGTGCCTCGAGGCACTAACAGGCACCAAACCAAATATTTTTTCATCTAATGAAATCGAAGGAAAAATCAATAGGCACGAACTCGGCATTATGAACTTCGTGCCTACTCGTGCTTTGTGTTGGTAGAATTGATGCCTAAATTTCATGCCCAATTCAAGCAAAATTTCGTGCCTAGAGTTTACAGTGTGGACAAAAATTATAAAATTTACAGCTTGGAACAAAAGAAGTATTAGACAAGCTGTTGGATAATTTTAAAACCGACAAAAACAAGGACTTCCCATGGGCGTCAGTGTATCTACACTTTTTTCCATTCTAATTAAAACTTGTTCCGTTCTATTTAAAGCCTGTCCCATTCCATTTAAAGCATGCCCTATTCAATTTGCAGCATGTCCCATTCACTTTGCAGCATGTTCCATTGAATTCAAAACATTCAGTTAAAAAACGAGTTCCATGATACAACAAAAACAAAACGACATTGAAGCAATCAATGATACCACAACATTTCATGATACATGTACAGCCTAGAATATGATGAATGGAATTACGTAGATCTTCCAAATAATTTGATCATAAAAAGGAATAATAAACAATGAAACATTTTATCCAAAAGTTGTTTATCAACTCACCAATGTAAGACTAGGCTAACCCCGTATTGCAAGTCTTGACGGAGAGTTGACAACTGTCAGAAATTCTTTAAGTCTGTGACAATTTGCAGTATCAACATATTGCAATTCTTCAATAAATCTTAAGTTTGTGAATGCTTACAACCGAAATATGTTTGAAAATCGGATTTCTGCAAGAAGTGGATTTGAAATATTGATTTGCCAATTCATTCATTGAAATCACGAAAAAAGCTTGATCCTCTACTAATTTCATAAATAAAAATTTATAATTTGATTTCATTCACATTTGAATTTAAGTTTAATTGGCACAACATGGTAACTACCATGGTAACAATCTCTCTGATTGTTTATTTATTTATTTATTGACTCTTGTTAATTTGTAAGTATTAATTTGCTAGTATCATTATCATTTATTTTTCTACAGTATTATGACTTTGTATGTTACTTCCTTTTGAGCTTTGCGGGTATCATCTTTGATTTTTATGTTTGCAGTATTGATTTTGACTTACTTGTAATGCAGTATTATGACTTTCTCTTTTGATTTTGACTTTCTTGTAATGCAGTATTATGATTTTCTCTTTTGATTTTGACTTTCTTGTAATGCAGTATTATGACTTTATCCTTTGATTTTGACTTTATTGTAATGCAGTATTATGACTTCATCTTTTGATTTTGACTTACTTGTAATGCAGTATTATGACTTTCTATTTTGATTTTGACTTACTTGTAATGCAGTTTTATGACTTTCTCTTTTGATTTTGACTTACTTGTAATGCAGTATTATGACTTCATCTTTTGATTTTGACTTACATGTAATGCAGTATTATGACTTTCTCTCTTGATTTTGACTTTCTTGTAATGCAGTATTATGACTTTCTCTTTTGATTTTGACTTTCTTGTAATGCAGTATTATGACTTTATCTTTTGATTTTGACTTTCTTGTAATGCAGTATTATGACTTTCTCTTTTGATTTTGACTTTATTGAAATGCAGTAGTATGACTTTATCCTTTGATTTTGACTTACTTGTAATGCAGTATTATGACTTCATCTTTTGATTTTGACTTTCTTGTAATGCAGTATTATGACTTTATCCTTTGATTTTGACTTTATTGTAATGCAGTATTATGACTTCATCTTTTGATTTTGACTTACTTGTAATGCAGTATTATGACTTTATCTTTTGATTTTGACTTTATTGTAATGCAGTATTATGACTTCATCTTTTGATTTTGACTTACTTGTAATGCAGTATCATGACTTTATCTTTTGATTTTGACTTACTTGTAATGCAGTATTATGACTTCATCTTTTGATTTTGACTTACTTGTAATGAAGTATTGTGACTTTCTCTTTTGATTTTGACTTGCTTGTAATGCAGTATTATGATTTTCTCTTTTGATTTTGACTTTCTTGTAATGCAGTATTATGACTTTCTCTTTTGATTTTGACTTACTTGTGATGCAGTATTATGACTTTATCCTTTGATTTCGACTTGATTGTAATGCAGTATTATGACTTCATCTTTTGATTTTGACTTTCTTGTAATGCAGTATTATGACTTTCTCTTTTGATTTTGACTTTCTTGTAATGCAGTATTATGACTTCATCTTTTGATTTTGACTTTCTTGTAATGCAGTATTATGACTTCATCTTTTGATTTTGACTTACTTGTAATTAAGTATTGTGACTTTCTCTTTTGATTTTGACTTACTTGTAATGCAGTATTATGATTTTCTCTTTTGATTTTGACTTTCTTGTAATGCAGTATTATGACTTCATCTTTTGATTTTGACTTTCTTGTAATGCAGTATTATTACTTTATCCTTTGATTTTGACTTTCTTGTAATGCAGTAGTATGACTTTATCCTTTGATTTTGACTTGCTTGTAATGCAGTATTATGACTTCATCTTTTGATTTTGACTTACTTGTAATGCAGTATTATGACTTCATCTTTCGATTTTGACTTTCTTGTAATGCAGTATTGTAACTTTCTCTTTTGATTTTGACTTTCTTGTAATGCAGTATTGTGACTTTCTCTTTTGATTTTGACTTACTTGTAATGCAGTATTGTGACTTTCTCTCTTGATTTTGACTTTCTTGTAATGCAGTATTATGACTTCATCTTTTGATTTTGACTTTCTTGTAATGCAGTATTATGACTTCATCTTTTGATTTTGACTTGCTTGTAATGCAGTATTATGACTTCATCTTTTGATTTTGACTTACTTGTAATGAAGTATTGTGACTTTCTCTTTTGATTTTGACTTGCTTGTAATGCAGTATTATGATTTTCTCTTTTGATTTTGACTTTCTTGTAATGCAGTATTATGACTTTCTCTTTTGATTTTGACTTACTTGTGATGCAGTATTATGACTTTATCCTTTGATTTCGACTTGATTGTAATGCAGTATTATGACTTCATCTTTTGATTTTGACTTTCTTGTAATGCAGTATTATGACTTTCTCTTTTGATTTTGACTTGCTTGTAATGCAGTATTATGACTTCATCTTTTGATTTTGACTTTCTTGTAATGCAGTATTATGACTTCATCTTTTGATTTTGACTTACTTGTAATTAAGTATTGTGACTTTCTCTTTTGATTTTGACTTACTTGTAATGCAGTATTATGACTTTCTCTTTTGATTTTGACTTTCTTGTAATGCAGTATTATGACTTCATCTTTTGATTTTGACTTTCTTGTAATGCAGTATTATGACTTTATCTTTTGATTTTGACTTACTTGTAATGCAGTATTATGACTTTCTCTTTTGATTTTGACTTTCTTGTAATGCAGTATTATGACTTTCTCTTTTGATTTTGACTTTCTTGTAATGCAGTATTATGACTTTATCTTTTGATTTTGACTTTCTTGTAATGCAGTAGTATGACTTTATCCTTTGATTTTGACTTGCTTGTAATGCAGTATTATGACTTCATCTTTTGATTTTGACTTACTTGTAATGCAGTATTATGATTTTCTCTTTTGATTTTGACTTTCTTGTAATGCAGTATTATGACTTCATCTTTTGATTTTGACTTACTTGTAATGCAGTATTATGACTTCATCTTTTGATTTTGACTTACTTGTAATGCAGTATTATGATTTTCTCTTTTGATTTTGACTTTCTTGTAATGCAGTATTATGACTTCATCTTTTGATTTTGACTTACTTGTAATGCAGTATTATGACTTCATCTTTCGATTTTGACTTTCTTGTAATGCAGTATTGTAACTTTCTCTTTTGATTTTGACTTGCTTGTAATGCAGTATTGTGACTTTCTCTTTTGATTTTGACTTACTTGTAATGCAGTATTGTGACTTTCTCTCTTGATTTTGACTTTCTTGTAATGCAGTATTATGACTTCATTTTTTGATTTTGACTTTCTTGTAATGCAGTATTATGACTTCATCTTTTGATTTTGACTTGCTTGTAATGCAGTATTATGACTTCATCTTTTGATTTTGACTTGCTTGTAATGCAGTATTGTGACTTTCTCTTTTGATTTTGACTTACTTGTAATGCAGTATTGACTTTCCATTTCAACGTCCGATCAATAGCCGCTATTGTCCTCTGCCATTTAGTATTAATCATGATATCAGTCTTTTACGACTTGTATTGTTGCTCTCTTCTGTGTTTCATCTGTCACGCCGCATGCATTGATTTCTGTATGAATGTGTTCACTAGTGTCAAACTGTATCGTTGTAGCCTCAGTCCAGCGTTGCACCTGAAGGATAGCTGGCCGAAACATGTTGCGCCAATTAAACTTAAAATCAAATGTGGCTTTTCTTTTTATTTATAAAATTCATTTATTGATGGATTCTTATGCTGGAGTGGCGAGCGACAGTTCATCGCTACCTGGTGCAGTGAGAGTGTTATGGGGAATTGGCGGGCATGAAATGGTGCATTATATACCCTCCCATGCCGCGCAGAAATACAATTCAAACCGAATTTCATTTGATAGTTAAGATGTCGAATCCAGATTCTCGGACGTCACAACTTTGGGAATGCGCCCAGATGTTTGCGGAACCAGGGTCTACAATATCTATAAAGTATACAAAGCTCCAAAATCTGTGAAATAAGAAGCGTGCAGTTTTGATGACTTGCTATTGTATGCTAGTTTAAAAGCAGGCGCAGACGCTGCGTTTCACCGGGCTCGTTTGAGCACGGAATGGTCCAAGCCTTATGACGTTAAAAGAAGCTGGTGACATTTTCTTCAATATTCTTGAGTTCTCTAATCTCAGTCCTTTCTTGCAGGAGCTGAAAGCCACCGATCTAGACAAGTATTGGAATCCGCTCCTCTTCGTGGACAATATCCTCAGTGAAACCAAAGACGCCACATGGCTCGCCGGGCAAGCGAATGAACTCGGCGAAGTTTACATAATGGAGAGGCGTCGAATCAAAGGCGTTTTCCTTGAAACTCTGGAGCTCAATGACTTCCCATTGGACGTACAGGTAATGGTATTCACTGTCTAGAGACTTTTCATCCACGTGTATTTTTCTTGAGTACATGCACATCTGCTATTACTGATATATCGGTATCAGTAGTATGACTTGAATGTCAATACTATGTTATCTTGGGGGAATAAGCCATCTGATTGGATGGCGCGGGTTCTCCAATTGAGGACTTATGTCGTTCTCTCGCCAGTCGATTGCTCAGTTGGTAGAGTGCTGGCCTAGAATGCCAGAGGTCGGTGGTTCAAATCCACCAAGACGTGCAGTTTAGTTTCCGTGTGAGAAGTTTGTTCTCGATGAGAATTAGAATGAGTTGAGTCCTTTGCTTTCTTACTCGATATTCATGTCATTTGTCACTCTGAGTCCGTTAATGATGAGTTTCTGCAGGGAACGAGGCCGAAAAAGAGACTTTCACAGAATTATGTGTATTCTATGCCTATATATTGATATATTGATGCCTATATACCATATGTATCAGCATCCTATGCCTACATTGTAAACTCTAGGGCACGAAATTTTGCTTGAATTAGGCACGAAATTTAGGCATCAATTCTACCAACACAAGGCACGAGTAGGCACAAAGTTCATAGTGCCGAGTTCGTGCCTATTGATTTTTCCTTCGATTTCATTGGATAAGCAAATATTTGGTTTGGTGCCTATTAGTGCCTAGTGGCGCCTACTGGTGCCTCGAGGCACTAGAAAGGCGATAATTAGGCGCTAACTGGCACGAAATTTCGGCTTCGTGCCTAAATCAGTCCCTACAGTTTACAGTGTACTACCAATCTGCGCATATGTAGGTGCCGAGATACAATCAAAGACAATACATGCAAATCCAATGAGAAGCAGATAGCAATCGCCGGTAAAAATCAGATTTTCTGTTATTAAGCGAAAAGTATACTAATCCCAAAGCTATCATTTTTTTGACATGGATATTTTTTAAGTCATGAATTCATTCCGAACAGAGACTGAGTCATATGCTTTAGGTTTGAATACCGGAAGGACCCAGATTCAAGTGATCTTTCATTAATTTACATTTTTTTCAAAATGACACTGTCGAACGTTTTCGGACAGCGTCCACTATCCATGTTCACGACAAATTGAAAAAGATGGTTCAGCCACATTCCACCACACTCTCGCCTGCATCACCGATCAGCAGTTGCCGTTAGCATGATAATAAAACATACACATGAGTTAGTGACTTAAAAACATAGTATGCCAAAAACTGCGGCCTTGGACTTAATACTTCTCACTTAATCAGAGAAAACATAGAGAATTTCATTTGTATTTCACAGTGCTATAATCTCTATGATTATTGATAGGTAAGTTCAAGTCCTTTCCCTATAGTTTATGCTTTCCAAAGTGTGCATAAATTTCAAAGAGTGCAATAAACAGTCTTTATTGCACTCCTTCATTGAAATACATTAGCACATAGAAAGTTTTACATCCTCTAAAACGGTGAATTGCACATAGAAATCTCAAGAAATGCCGCTGATATCTACAATTCCATAGCAATAGAGTTGGATTTTTGACAGCTATAAAATTTGGATGGTCATAGATTCTGCGGATTCTGTGAAATATAAAGTTACTTACAGAACTCGTGCAAAGATATCCAGCTTAATTGCATTTTTCTCGATCAACAAACTATGCCCTCGCCCTTCGGGCTCGTGCATAGACATGTTGATCTCGAAAAATGCAATAAAGCTGGATACTTTGCACTTGTTGTGTAAATAACTATTTTACCGAAACCTTCAATCTGCCTCCCATTTGATTTGTCTGTTTCCCTTTGGATCATTCACGGTAGGATAGCTCAGTTGGGTAAGGACTGCGTCTCGGTACGATAGTGAAGAAGGTCCAGGGTTCGAGTCTGTCCACCTCGAGAGGTCCCATCGCTCTCTTATGAGGTTACTAACCCTAACCTGGTGAGGGTAGCGTGTGTGAAGGACGCCCCACTCCTAGCTTCTAGCATGACTTCGTGCCTTGGGCGTGGCAGGGATGAGTAAGGAAATTACATGTTTTTCTCAGATCCTACCTGACAAGAACTCGGCAGACTCGCAGATCCGTAGTGGCCATGGAGTGCACTTTATCCTGTAAAAGTCTTATTTTCGGCCTCGTTCTTTCGCACGATCATCATCAGTTAACGCTGTCTTCAAATTTACATTCAGCTGCCTCACAAAATTGATTAAAGATGCTACTTTTAACATCCAATATAGGATAGTGCTATGATGCCTAGTTAGGGCTTTTAGTGCAAGTGTAAGTTGCTCTGCAGCTTCTTCTTAACTGTAATGCGATGTTTTAAGTTATTTTTGATCGAGTAATCGTGCATCTACAGTCTGCTCCGAAAGTTCTTTGTCTTTCAGGACAATTTTCTTTCCAAACCTTTCTATCACCTCTTCTTGTCGTGTCATTCGAACATCTGTAAAATGCCTAATCTAATATTCAGCTAAGAGACCGATTGCCTCCCCACAGGTCAAAATAGATGAGAAACGTGAAAAGTTTATTTACATCAAGAATTGTCTTTCCCGAATTTCTTCCTTAAATATCCGTTGTACAAACTTCAAAGGATTGAGAGGACAGAGCTTCTCTTCTCCTTCCATCTAAAGACCTGCAAAGGTCGCGAGGATGGGAGATTATCTACGAAAATTTCCTTTGATATCAGAGAGCTTTCCAGATAAAAACTGAAATCAAAACATTATTCAAACAGTCAGCAGGAATCTGTTGATTAAACAGAATGATCGATTTCTTGTTATCAGGATACAGCAACATTGCCCAGCGCACGTGATAGGGTGTTGCTTTGCGGCCGGGGGTCTGGGTTCATACATTGGACAAGGTGACATGTCACGCTCAGTTACGCGTAATTAACGCATAAACGACGCGTAATTACACATAACCCTAAACATTCGTGGTTACACGTGACATTGCTGCAACATTTGTCGGCAGTCCTGTTATATAGACTTTGAGTGTCATGTGTGTGCATGTATCAGAGGCCAAACAATGTGATAGGACCTCAATTTCATGCTCAGGGAAGACAAAACATGTTTAGCGGTTCATCCGTGGTTCAAGCGGCAACGCAGACAACCGTAGACGACACGCAAACTATAGACGCTCGCCCGCACGTATTCATAAACATTCCCCATGTTTTAGCATGTATGTACGCGGGTAGAAGAATAGAATGTCTTTAACCACGGATGTTTGGGATGCTCCGTAATTACGCGTGAATTACGCGTGGAAATGTCACTTAGTGTCGTGCAGTGTACTTGTGTGGTACAGTGCTCGCTCTTCGCCGCGGAGGTCTGAGTTTTCTTCTAACAATTTTAATTCTTTCTTCTAATAACTTCGATGTTCGCTTGTCTTTGTTCAGTGCAGATTTATGAGAGAAAAGGTGTAATTTCCTCGAATTCTAGGAGGAAAAATGCGGCTTTCTATGGTTGCACTGTTTAGCTTTTCCGAACGCGTCCAACTGGGGGGGAGGGAATTTCGCCCCCCTACTGATCTCCCAAACTATCGCACCAATTTTACCAAACCAAACATCAAGCGAATGGACATTGACAAGGGACTTAGAGAACGGCATCAATTTTATGTCGAAAGTGAAGGTCAAAGGTTCTAACAAATTTCCACTTGATCACTAATTGAAATGGAAAATGACAGTAAAAAACTAATAAACCAAACGGTCAAATAATTTTTTGATATAAGGTTTATTTTCAAATAATAAGGTTTTGGGACACTGAGACTACAAGCAATATGATTTTCAATAGTTGCTTATCAGATTCAGAACCAAAAAGTACAAAAATACTAAAAATTATATTTGAAATTAGCATTTCAAGTTTTGGACATGCATGCATAGCAAGCAGACAATTTCAAATTCAAAGACTTTACATCTGTGAATATCTCTATACTAATGTGAAGAAGAATCTTTTATGTAATCTCAACTTATTTCATCAACAACTGATACCGCAATATGCATCACAAGAAGGGTTGTTTCCCGGGAATCCCGGCCCATTCCGTGAAATCATTTTCTCGGGAAAAAGGACCTATCAATTAACCATACTAATTCGTGATCAGTACTACACCATTAATCAATTAAATGTCTCTGATGCATTAGGATTGTCTTCTTATCCCTATAGTGTAGTCACAGATTTAGAGAAGAACAGACAGCTAACTCACCCGATAAAACCGATTAAACCAACATCTATTTACCCTCAGAGACCTGAGGGGGGTCCAGTGGACCCCGGAGCCATATTTTTCTATTTTACTTTTTCTGCTAAGCCCATGTAAAATCATCATTTTTGACAGTGAATCTACATGTGTCATTTCAATTGAATCAGTAGATGTATGATAGATAGGCCACGGGGTCCAGTGGACCCCCCTCAGGTCTCAAAGGGTGTAGAAATTCCAAACACATTTTGATCAAAAATGATTTCGAACATGTCTACGATGATGCATAATGAGTGAAATTCATTTATTGACTGGTTGCATCATGCTCGTGCATGTGGGTTGTACTAGAAGATCGCAAAATGTGAATAAGTTTTTGTATTTTTTCATCGACTGTCGCAGCGTAGGACCTGATTTTGTAGCTTTCATGAAGTAATTGCTGAAGGAACTTCTCGGCAATGTGATTGGACAAGAAGTGTCATACTTCTCGCGCCCATCTTACCGCTAATTTGAAGTGATATCAGGTGACGTTCTTGCGATTTGTATGGGAAAACAAGTTCTCAGAGATTACAAAGGTGTACCGTGATGTAGACAGCCCTTGCAAGACATTTCAACAGCCAAATTGCGGTGTATTTTGAGAGCCAATGATGCAGCTGTGTCTGCTCGGACTAACTAACATCCATTACTATGTCACCTTGATATCACGCCACTCGTTCGGACTTCATAAACTTTGATAAAAATTTGATGGTATTATCATTTTGAAAACGGCATAATTATAAATTATGTCTTTCTCTGAGCAAATGAAAAAAATGGCGTTTGCTGCTGTTGAAGAGTTAACCCTCAGACACCTGAGGGGGGTCCAGTGGTCCAGGGGGTCCACATCAGCATAAATCAATGTTTAAAATGAAAGCTATCATTATATTCATTGTTTAACACTACGAATGGACTATTGGCAAAGTTTTGACAGCAGTAATTGATCAATTTGAGATCTCCACAGCTGTTTTGAGTGTCTTACAATGCAACAGTTATGACTCCGTTGAGGCCTATTTCGGATTGATATGGATAAATTTGAAAAAATGGCCAAACGTAAGGGTTTTTCTGCATGGAATAAATCAATTTCATTAAAATCAACTATCTGAGGTTATATGGCGACAGCAAACACCGTAAAAGCGACTCTTAGTACAACTGATATTCTGCTAAATGTCGTTGAAATACAAAAACACTACATTCTCGCATGTGTTTACTGAAAGACACTCAAAAGATTAGTTATATCGACTTGCTGCACGCAAACATCATTATTTTACTTAAAATCAACTTTCCTAATGATTTGATATCGATTTAAACAGGTAAACTAAGAATTTGTAAAAGGGATTCACTGGACCCCTTAGGTCTCTGAGGGTTAAATCCGAGAGAGCATTTTTGTCAGCAGGGATTTTCCCCTAATTATTGAGACAAACAAGTAATTCTAAATCTCAGAAATATGTCTCCAATTGCGCAACGTTGCCCAGATTCCGACATTTCCTTGAAATTCATGGGAACAGTTCCGAGAATTATTGAAATGCAGTTTTGATTTAGAGCAGCCAATGATGAATTGAAAGTTAACGTCCCAATTCGCTGGAATGGATCCATTAATCCTGACACAGACAGTATAAATGTCACTATGAAATATAGCGTGTCATCGACGTATGTGAGAAATGTCAACCAGTCTACAAGTTCATTTATCATTCAAATTGATGGCAGTTGATTTATGGAGGGGTGACTTGCTTAGTGCCAGAAACATAGATATTGGACAGCAGTCGTTGCTATTCTGGTCTAGACGAGACAGATGCGTGATTGTAAAACAGTTTTACTACCGTTGAAGTTGCAGACAATACAAGTGTTACTTGACAACTTAGATATCAGAATTTTACATTGGTGTATGAGCCAGAGGTTTTCAAAATGAATTACAATGTAGGAAATACTAGTTATCGCACTCTGGGTTGTGTTGCACGGTTTCAGCCCGGCGTCATACTTTGATGCCTTAATCAGTCATTTAAGTACAGATAATTCTTCAATCTATTCATCTTATCATTACTGTCGTTAATAGGAAAAAGAATTACCCGATAGAGCACTTAGTTGGCGTCTTCATAGCGTTTTCATTCATGAAATGACGCTATGTCAATTGGACTGAGTGTCACAGTAGAACTTTTTGGACAACATGGGTAGGTAGTCACCGTTGATAATATATATCGATTTCTATGGCTTGTCGAATGTTTCATTATAGAAATTTCAAGGTGAGCGCTATGTTAGCGTCATCATAAAGTTGTTCATCGAAATATCTGACAAGTGTCTCAGAATAACTCCATACTTAACAAAATGGTAAATATCAACTGTTCTATTTCTATGTTCTGAAATAAACGTCTGCATGCAACGAATAGATTACATAGAACCACAGTGCGATAAGAAATTTCAACAGTCATGTAGCGATAAATTCTGCGATAATATTTATTGTACAATGAGGGTTATGTCCGTCCGTCGAGCAATAATTAATAGGTAGCACCACAGAATTAGACAGGTCGTCTCTTCTTCTGTTTGACTAGAAAGGAGGCATTGGAACATGTAACTTTAATGAAATGGCACAATCTGCTGACATGATACCATAGCAATCGAACAATGAGCAGGCAGTTCAACATTATACACGTCAAATTGTCCGATGTTTCAGTGACCGTTATCAACCGGATCACACAACAAAGAGACGCAGTCGATGTCAAGTTCTACAGAGAAGTTTGTGAACGTTTTTTCATGCGCCTGCTAACTTTTTTTAAAATAATCGGAGGGCCCAACATTATCGAGAAAACTTTAGCACAATGATCTGAATTTTACGAATCTGAAGGGATCGTGACGATCGACCATTTTGAAGGATTTCAGAGCAATCCGCAAGCGACGCACGACTATTTTTCCTATCTCTACAAGGTATTAAAAATTTCTTTTTGCCCACTTATTAAGTTCCTGCATGTGTCATTGTTTTGAATCAGTTTGCACTTCTAGCAAAATGATGCGGTTAAACAATATAATTCTGTGGGTAGCACAAATTTTCGACCGAAGCCTTCGTCAGGGGCTGCAAATTGAATATGACTGGTAAACTGTAGCAAATGTTGAACACATCAAACTGGACTTAACACAAGTGAACATTAAAGACATAGATATCAACACATTGCAGCAAAAAAGGACAACAAAGGCTGCAATGGACAAAAATCAAAGACCCGTATGCACCAAAGAGGTTTATCTAAACCTGGTTTGCTGTCAAACTTGGTTTTGAAAAACTCAGTTTATTTCTGTCGATGCACCAAACTGAGTTTAATAAAACTGTATTTAATCAAACTGAGTTTAAGACAGTTAGCGCTGACAGTTAATAGCATTCATTTTGATCATGGTGCAAAAGAAGAGAGGTCGCAATTTTTCGATAGCAGAGCAAAACTTGCTTATCGAATTGCTGGAACCGACGCACCACCGGCTGATTGTCGAAGACAAGAAAGAGAACAAGTTGCGCGATTGTAAAAAAAGGCGGATACGTGGCGGAAGATCGTCGAAGAATTCTCGTCGCATGCACACGGCTGCAGAACAGCTGACGAGCTAAAGGCGCTGTGGAAGAGGCAGAGGATCGAAGCGAAGAAGAAATTGGCCGCGTGTAATAGAGAAGTGCGGCGTACATGAGGTGGAACATCGACGGCGGCCCTAATTTCTCCTCGCACGAGGCGCATCAGTGGCCTCATAAATGCCGATGAGCTGACCCCGCCGTTGCCAACGGATTTCGATTGCGACGCTCTTGCTATGGCATGCGACAGCGCGGATATTAGTGACGTTGTTCAAGAACTCTCGTGCATGGATGAGCCAGCCAGATGTGACGATCCCCTTTGAATTGAATTTTCGGCAGCAGTTGCAGCCTTCCCCTCAGCAGAATGAGCAGCTTCAGGAGGAAGATCGGATCGAAGCTCACCAACATCGCAGGGGCATGAGTGCGTTTCACTCAAAACTTCTTAACTTCGCCGAATTAGAGCATAGACAAAAAATGAAGAACTGGGGAAAAAACTTGAATCTTTTAATAAGAAATAACTTCGTGTTAAATGCTTATCTTTCTTACGAACATAGTACATGGCTATAAGGGCCTATTGTTCTTTATTGGTCACCTCGTTTTTATGCTTTGAATTAGATTTGATTTTTTGAAATTGTCAAAAGTTAGTTCCCTGAATTGTCAAAGGTTTGTATTCCCCTGAATAAATAGATGTTGAAACAGTTAATAAATTATTTCGTTTTCTTGGGAAAGCAAATATTATCACTTTTTTTCATTACTGTATATAGTTGTAATTGTACTTGTACATGTAATTAGATCGCAAATTGGCATCTAAAATACACAAACGTTTCAAAGCTACAAACAATAAATTAATTCATTTTTGAAATTCGGATAAGAAACAAGCCTTCAGAATTATGTAGGCCTTCAGAGGTAAAATTAAAAGTTGGTGAAGTATTGCTCGACGACTGACTGCCTTACTGCGTTACCTCTTCGGTTCACGTTTTGATCGGCGAATGCAGGGGGATGACTGGAAAGTTCATTTACTTCGAACTTTGGTTCCTTGTTGTTGATCGCAATGTTATGCAGAATCGCGCAAGCCATTATGATAGGTTGCGAGTTTTCGATTTGCACACGAAGGCCACTCTTAATAACTGGAAAGCGACGTTTCAAAACACCGATTCCACGCTCAGCACAATTTCTCGTAATGGTGAGACTTTTGTTGTAGCGTCGTTGGGCAGCATCCGAGGGGGACAAAAACGGTGTTAAGAGACACGGAAGACATGGATAGCCTGAGTCTCCAGGAAGCCATGAACGAGGCGGAAGGACTTCAAGTTTGTCATACAACAAAGAATTTCGAAAAATTCTGGAGTCATGAGCACTCCCGTACCAATGGGTCACACTATCTCTGACTCTCAATTTAGAATCAAACATGATTTGAACGTTCAAAAAAATAGTCTTTTCGATAGCGATAAAGCTCAGATGAGGTTCCCGATGGCCTTTATACACGAATGTGCGTCCCGTCTATTACACCAATAACACCTGGAAAGTGTGAGATCTTGTAGAAAGATTTTATTTCGACTTCCAGTTCGTCAGGCGAGGGAAACGAAATGAAAAAATGTTGTCGTAGTCTTGCTGTTGCTTTGGAAACTTTATGAACAATGCGTCCAGCAGTTGTTTGATCCACACCGATTAAATCACCATCTGTCATCTGAAAATTACCAGTGGCATAAAAACGAAGGGCAATTAGAACTTGCTGTTCAGTAGAGAGACTGTCATTTCTTTTATTCGGAGGTTCCAACTCACTTTCTAACATAGTACAAATATGGCGAAATGTCTCCTTTGTGAAGCGGTATCTTTGTCGAAATTCTTCTTCTGTGAAATTATCGGTCGGGGTTGTCCGTTAACTTCGTCGTCGTTTCTGTGCTGCTGCTGCACCTATAGCAGCGAATTCGGCGTATTCACTGTACCACATTGAACCGAAGAAAAAATAATGAGAATGATGATGTGTGTTTAGCGCTTAAACCTGCCCTTGTCCAGGTTTAAATTGAACCAAGATTCTTCTAACTTTAAACCAGGTTTAACATTGGTGCTTCCACGAAAATTTAAACTTGGTTTAAAATGGAAGATAAACCAGGTCTAATACTAAACCTCGTTGGTGCATACGGCTCAAACAGTTATTCACACTAAATGAAAAAGTAATCAGCAAATAAATAAGTACTATTTGCAAATAATAATAATATAGTATGATAGAAAGTAAAACTATTAAGATAAATGAATAGAGGGAAAAGAATAGTACACACGATGCAGATGATATAAATGTGTATTTATACTAAAGGCCACTCAAACTAAGCTTCTCATCAAATAGCTGAAATAAATCAGATAAACTCATCAATTACTGTGGTGGAAGCTGTGTCAGCAGTCTCCTTTTGGTTTCGAACTATAGCCATAATGATAACTTTCATCTTGAACATTTATCTGTGCCGAATTGTTCATATAGGCCAAGCAGTCCACGTGATCATGTGCAAAAGCAAATACAGTGTAATGCATGCACGAGCATAATGTAGGCAATAACTAGATGAATTGCACGCAAAATGTGCCATTATAGACATGCGCAAAATCATTTTTTATCTAATAGCAGACATTTTTGGATGGGGAATTCTACACCCTCTGAGACCTGATGGGGGTCCAGTGGACCCTCTAGGCCTATCTACCAAACTTGTACTGATTCAATAGAAATGAGATAACATATGTAGATTCACTACCAAGAATGATGATTTTACATGGGCATGAGCAGTTGATACATCGTCAACAGATAATGTGAGATAGAAGAATGTGCTCTGGGGTCTACTTGACCCCTCCAGGTCTCTCAGGGTTAAAAGGTTGAAGACCGCACTTAACATTGAATGTTGAACAGAACTACTATTGCGATTAGGATTATGTATACTAATTTTATTCATGAGACGAAGAAGATAATCATTGCTAGAAAGAATTTTCTTGATATTACTTACCTCAGTATTCCTATTGTCATCATACGTAGAAAAGCCAAGCCACAATCATGCAAACAACTGCGACCAGCAGCCTTCCTATGGGCGTGCGGATGATAAGAATTAGAGTCCTCATACCGGCTACTGTAGGTAGGTAACAAACACTATGCTTAAAAGTCCCGGAGTCCTAAATTAAAGGACTCCGGACTATAACTAGACCCGAAATAAAATACAAACAAAATATCTATCCTCGTGCATAGCTGGGGATTCTCCTGACTGGTAGAGACTGCAGAAAAACCGTATGGAGCACACATCAACAAAATAGGAGGATCCGAGTTGCATGCATCCGACTTAAAGCGAAATTTGATAACAATTGATACAGCAATGATCACCAAAGATAGGTTCAGGTAAGCATATAATCACAGAATTAGATTGTTTAACTGTATCACTTTGCTAGAAGTGCAAACTGAATCAAAATAATGGCACATGCAGGAACTTACTAAGTGGGCAAAAAGAAATGTTTAATACTTTGCAGAGATAGGAAAAATAGTCGTGCGTCACTTCCGGATTGTTGTGGATTCCTTCAAAATGCTCCGATTGCGGCGATTCCTTCAGATTCGAAGAATTCAGATCATTACGTAAAAGTTTTCTCGATCATGTTGGCCCTTCGATCATCAAACGTTAGCAGGCGGAGCGTTCACAAACGCCATATATACTTGCCACTCGGAGTCGGAGTCCTATCAAAATGATGGGACCCCGCATCCCTGCTTAAAAGTATCACTATTTCATCTTGTGATATTGATATCGAGGATAGACATGATTTTATTTATTTCCTTCTCTAAGGTGAATTTTCTTAGTATGTTTGATACACATCTCTCAGGGTTAAACCACAATGCTTATAAGTAATATACCGATTTATCGGACATGGAATCCTTGTCATTTTTCCTTCTTGATATTTCTAATTCATCCACAAAGAACGGAAATTGATAACATCTTTTGTGAGCATTCACTACCGACCTCTGGATGTCCTGCAATCTATTTCCGGCGTTTGCATGAAGGAGAAAATAGCAGGAGAGTTCATAGAGCACTAGAAAGAGCCATCTTCTTCCATCTCAATATTTCGTTGGCAAGAATTTCCATCTCGCCACTTCTCTCGGTTTCCAGTAGTTCTCCCCTTGTCGTCTGCATCGCCTGATAGCCCTGATAAACGGCAAATCCACTTCCGCTTGTCAGTGCTGGACAGCAATTAGGAGATTTACAGACAATGATCATTAATCGTTAATTGTGTGATTTCGTTAGTATGATTCAATCCGGCCAAAAAAGGCAATTACTAGCCTTCTCTGTGGCGCAGATAATTACTTTGCTGATGATCAGCCGATCAACTGCGACATTTCCAGCAACTTCACTTTCCATGCAGTTTTCTGAGCATTTATCCATCGAGATGGATCTTCTACCGAACTTGGAGAAAGACAGACGCGATCTATTGAGGTAGCTGCAGCTTGATAGACGCTGCGCAGCGCCGCGACTGAAATGACACTGTAAAGCGCCACGACTAAAATGACACTGCACAGCGCCGCAACTGAAAAGATGATGTGCAGCGCCGCGACTGAAATGACACTGCACAGCACCCCGACTGAAAAGATAATCTGCAGCGCCGCGACTGAAAAGATTATGTGCAGCGCCGCGACTCAAATGACGCTGCACAGCGCCGCGACTCAAATGACGCTGCACAGCGCCGCGACTGAAATGACGCTGTAAAACGCCGCGACTAAAATCAATCTGTGAAGCGCTGTTGTCTCAGATCGACACATTGTAGCGCTGTTCCTTCACATCGACTCAACGTACACGGTCAGTAAATTTAGATCGGTAGGAGTCGAACGATGTGATACTTCCATTTCATGAATATGTCACGGAGAAGCATTTAGTCAAAGATGTGTGCTATTTACTTGGCAGATGTTCAGTCTTCAATGTGACATCGACAGCTCGTGTGGTCCATAATACAACGTTCCTTACGCATTGCGCGCGCTTGGCCAATCACGCAAGCCAAAGGGAGATGAATCTCTCCACATCTGTCTACCATCGCATACAATGGCTGAGATAGAATCGCGTCACCTCTAGAGTAACAGCGACAGACGAATCCATCTCTACTACAGAGCACTTGTTAAATCGAGTGTGCAAAGCGACCCTGCAGCTTAAGTGCCGCTGTGTAACCGCTCCGTGTTTACCATTTACTAGCTGATTTTGTTCAGCTTCTTTTTGTCCATTTCCTTCCCATCTAGAACGTTAAACATCATTCCGCATTGGCTGCAAAGAAGTAAGGAAAAATTTGTCGTAGTATATTGAAGATCCAAAAAGAAAGAACTACACAGCTGATCAGAAAAAAGCGGGCAACCTATGTAATGACGTAATTCAATATATTGTCACGTCTTCCAATTCTGTCTCACTTCATTCGACAGCTTACATTCTCAGCTTTCAAACAGGCTGGGATAAGCTTGTATCAGTTATTGTACTTTCTGGACCGTGGTCAAATCATGAAAATTGTTCAATTACAAATCGCTTTCTTTTGACATATTGGTCACCGAAATGGATGGACTGGAAATAGCTATTTTCCTGAGACAGGAAATATCAACTTTTCCTTCCGCAGCTATGTTGTACAGCCCGAGCGCAGCGAGGACAGATAGCTATGGGAAGAAACGTTTATTTCCTCTCGAAAGAATGTAACTTTCATTCTGTGACTTTTGGATGTCTATTGCTCATTATGAAATTGATGGTTGTATCGCGAAATCTATGAATGAGCTGATCCAGGGACTGCAGCGATATCTCGGTAGTCTCTGGGTAATCATAGCTTGTTTATAGACTTCTATGATCTTTTACACAGGTACTTGCACAAGAAAAGTTAACTGCGGAGGATCCCGTGATCCCGTGGGACTGAAAAGTTGATTCTTCTTCCCGTCAGTCTACATAGAAAAGGTATCTTTTCACTCCAACACAAAATGAAAAGAAATTGTGATATCGAAATTCATCACAAAATCGCAGCACCACAGAAATTGACAACAATGAAACCTCTAGAATGGCAGGATAGCTCCATCCAATGAACAATAGTGGCACAAAAATCGCACGCATTTTCACTTAGATCCACTAGTCAACGCCTGAATCATTGGGTTAGAATCAGTCACATGTGCAATTCTAAGCTTTTCATTGTCGGCTGATGCCCCAACTGAGTTCCCCCGATTATGCCGCGATCTTGAGCAAATTTCCATTCTAATCAACTCCAGATATAATTTCATTTCTATGCTCGGTATAATAATTCTGTGCACCGGTGTTACGAAATTTAATTTCCTTAGGTTTTAGCTTCCTAGTAGGAAAATGATACCAGGTTTTATTTTCCTATTAGGAAACTAGAAGCCGCAACATATACACAGAATACAGTTTCCGCAGGTCACAGTTTCCAACGATAGGAACGATAGGAAGGGTGGAAAGATGGAAACAACTTGGTCGTCTGATATCTACGAAGTGACCGAGACACGAGGTCGCAGTACCTACAAACTCAAAAACAAGACCAGTGGCAGGTTCCTACAGAAGACTGTAAACGGTTGTCACTTAAAGAAATATGAACATCGATGAACATAGTGTTACACCGGTGTTATAGTTCTCTCTCTCCCTCTGTCTCAGTTTCCTACCGGAAACTAAAACCATGGTTTAATATTCCGATAGGAAAATTAAACTCAACATTTTAAAGTGTGTTTTAGTTTCCCCCTGGTTTAAGCTTCCGGCTTAGCAAATAACACTGTGTTCTTTTTTTCCCGCTATAGTTCCAGTTTCCTATGAGATAAAAGGCAAATTACATCGATGTTCATATTTCTTACAGTGACAACTGTTACAGTCTTCTGTAGGGAACCTGCCACTGGTCTTGTTTTTTGTTGTAGTGTCTACAGGTCGGTTCTCTGTCTCGGTCACTCTTTTCACGACAAGTTGTTTCCCAAGTTTCCAATCTTCCTATCCCTTCCTATCGTTCCTACTGAGATGGAAAATGAGGACCTGTACTGTAATGTTCATGTTGTATTGCGGTTTTATTTTCCGATCGGAAACTAAAACCTAAGGAAATTAAATTTCGTAACACCGGACCGACTGTGCGAGGTGTTCTATATTCATCAATAGTGCATTGGCTGAGTGGAATTTGGCGGTCAAGAGAAAAATTCTGAAAGACGTTTGAAAAAGAAGTCATGTAGCCACAGAATTATATTGTTTAATCGTATCACTTTGCTAGAAGTGCAAACTGATTCAAACAGATGGCACATGCAGGAACTTAATAAGTGGGCAAAAAGAATTTTTAATACCTTGCAGAGATAGAAAAAACAGTCGTGCGTCGCTTTGCAGATTGCTCTGAATTCCTTCAAAATGCTCCGATCGCCACGACTCCTTCAGATTCGAAGAATTCAGATCATTGCGCAAAAGTTTTCTCGATAATGTTGGGCACTCCGATTATTTTTAAAAAAAGTTAGCAGGCGCATGAAAAAACGTTCACAAACTCCTTTGTAAAACTTGACATCGTCTGAGTCTCTTTGCTGTGTGATCCGGTTGACAACAATCGCTGAAACTTCACACAATTTGGCGTGTTTAATGTTGAACTGGCTGCTCATTGTTCGATTGCTATGGTATTTAGTCAGCAGATTGTGCCATTTCAATAACGCTACATGTTCCAATGCTTCCCTTCTAGTCAAAGGGAAGAAGAGACGACCTGTCTAATTCTGTGCATGTAGCATTCTTATCAGAACACCACATATTCGTGCTCCATTCATCGCAGCATTCTGAAGATGTCAATTCATAATCACTAATATGCTTGATTAAATTTTCAGCCTCTGTAGTTTAGATTATGAGACAACTTTACGATATCACAATTTCTTTCATAGTTCACCGGTTTCGATGACCAATATGTCAAAAGAAAGAGGTTTGAAAATTGAACGATTCTCATATTCTGACCACTGTCCAGCAAGCACAATAGAGGATGCATAATCCTTCATGGCCAATTTGAAACCTGACAATAAAAGCTCTCGAATCATGCGTGACACAATGGGAAGTCAAGAGAATCGATTGAATTTCGGCATAATCTAGGTATTCTGTTTTTCATGATCAGCTCTGGTCAATAAAAGGCACCAACACCCTTGAAACTCTGACCGCACTCGCCAGACACAGGAATGGAACTGAAGTTAGCGGTGCAGATCATCTCTCACAGTGATCAACCTTCGATTCCGTGGTCACGCGAATACATTTTATGGACTTCTCTTTAAATATTCAAAATATTACAACAGACCTTTATTGCTAAGCAGCACTCTGTAACGCAGTCGAATGACATGCTGTTATGCTGTCACGCTGCAAAAACAGATAGCATTTGCGTCTGTAAGACGTTGTGTGCAATGGTTGCACGCGATAGAATGTATACCGTTCGAGTCTTTACGATCTAAATTTCTGACTGTGTACGTTAAATATGGTGTCCATCTTCGGGTTCGTCAGAATTCAGGCTTGAATTTGCATTAAAATCAATGGAAAATTGATCTTCCTGCCCCTCGGGGCTAGTTCTGGCCGTGACCATCACTATTTATGCATGTCATCTCTAGACCCAAGCACGCAGACAAAACAATTTGTCTCTGGGCTGCCTACAAAATGTCATAATGCTACATTATGCAAAATGCTAGCATTATGTCATAAATAAAAGAGACAGCAGGTTGTTGATGTCCCCTAGAGACACAGAATTAGATTGTTTAATCGTATCACTTTGCTAAAAGTGCAAACTGACTCAAAATGATGGCACATCCAGGAGCTTACTAAGTGGGCAAGAAGAAACTTTTAACACCTTACAGAGAAAGGAAAAATAGTCGTGCGTCGCTTGCGGATTGCTCTGAATTCCCTCAAAATGCTCAGATCGCCACGATTCCTTCAGATTCGAAGAATTCAGATCATTGCCCAAAAGTTTTCTCGATAATGTTGGTCCTTCCGATCACTATAAAAAAAGTTAGCAGGCGCATGAAAAAACGTTCACAAACTTCTCTGTAGAACTTGACATCGTCTGCGTCTCTTTGCTGTGTGATCCGGTTGATAACAGTCACTGAAACTTCGCACAATTTGGTGTGTTTAATGTTGAACTGCTCATTGTTCGATTGCTAAGGTATTATGTCAGCAGATTGTGCCATTTCATTAACGTTACATGTTCCAATGCCTCCTTTCTAGTCAAACAGAAGAAGAGACGACCTGTCTAATTATGTGCCTAGAAATGACTTTGCTTTCACACGCATTCTACTTGGCGTCAGCGTGGCTTAGTGAAGGTGTGAGCCCGTCTCCACCGCTGACTTAGGTCCTATTCTATGTCGGGCCAGTGCGGTGTAATGACTGATGCATTGAAAGACAAACATTCCTTCTTTCATGGTTTCAAGTCTGTAAATAGAAGTGGATTAACTTCCATTTGAGTGAAGATAATTTTTTAACAACAAACCTTCAGTAGCACGTATTTAGGTTTCTATTCATTATTCGGAGAATCATTGTTTGTATTCGAACAGGAAAGCATTGTTCAATGGAATGCTATTCGTATCATGATCCAAGCTCAGTTTGCATTTAATTTGAAGCCAATTCCGTTTTATCCTTTCAAATAGACGATAATTTTTCCTCAAATATTTGTCCAATTGATCATAGACACACGATGAGGTTTTGTATTCGGCAGTCGGCTGAGAATTGTGAAATATATTGTGAAATAAACAGTTCACGATTCTTTTCAGTAGCAAATGAAAATATGTGATTTTGTCATTTACGTGATAAAATGCGTCAACTTAGCAGACTGAGATGAGTAAACAAGCGTGCCAACAACTTGTCTGAGAGAGCGCTAGATTGAAGAGGTTTCTAGCTTGAAGAATAATGTAGTCTCCATGGCACAGTGGTTAAGTGCTTGGCCTAGCGATCTTCTGGTCCAGAGGTCGAGTCACGAACGTGTCATTGGAAGTCGTCAAGAAGGGCATCCGGACTAAAAGATCACAGCGCTTCAGATTAAAGTCCGACTCTGTCAGCATCATTCTCAGTATGTGAAGGTGATGGCACTAAAACTTTATCATCATTATAATGTAGCATTATATCATGGATTTTTAGGGCAGTAATTAGGAGCTGTCTGATATTTCTGCCCGCAAAATCCATGATATAATGCTATTGTATGTAACTCATAAGAAGTATATGAATATTGCAATTATTGATCACTGTTAGTAACACGTAATGGAGAGATGAAGATGACTTTTACTGAAGTCCATGAAAGTTTGCTCTCTCAAAAGATTTTGATTCATGAAAAGTTTGAAAGTCTATGAATGTTTTCAATGTGAATAGATTTGAAATTCAGATTTCTATCTAAAAATTATTTGAATTCATTCATTAGTGGATTCTCAAGCTGGAGTGACGGATGACGTTTCATGGCTATCTGGTGCGGTGAGCATATGCATATATAATGCAGAATGCTAGAAATGTTAATTTGGCCAATTTGGACATCGATCGTCAAACAGATTAAATTTCAGCTAGACAAGCAATTTTTCTTGACCGAAGTATTTAGTATAATAACGATTTATAATCTGCTGCGCAACGTTTCGCTACCGCTTCGGCTGGCGCAAAAACAACTAACGCTATGCAGAAGAAAAGTTACTCTTCTAATTTGAGTTTAATTTGTAAGTAGTTGTACTTGAATGCTATCCATCAAAAAAGAAGCAAGTTTGATGGATTAGAGCCTACGGATCTTATAAAGTATCCATAGATATCGAAAAATCGTCTGTGAATTTAGAAATTAAGATTAAAGTGTACAGAAAATAACTTTCGATTCGTGCCAAGCTGAATAATTTTGGGTTTGAAAAGACCGAGAAAATGCGTCCATTTCACACATACTGGCTTAAACACTCCGGTACAAAGCAATTTAAAGGCTACACCACGAGCGACTGCACGAGCTTAATCGAGAGTGGTGTACGGAATTGTCGCCACAGTTTTCTACCAAACTTCCATTACTTACTCGCTGTATGAGTTGTATGAATCATAGACCGCGTGAACAATGATTTATGAAACCGTTTCTAAACTACCGACACGCAGAATTGTATTGACTAATTGGTTTGTTGGTTTATCATAGACTCACAACGCTCATTTCTACCCAAGATTGCTGCACTTAGGTAGAAATCCATGACGTAGGTAGGAAACAATCCTTTGTCCACTTACCCGAATGTTCTATATCTCTATGTTTTGTTTTATATTCTTTTTGTAGGTACCTTAATGATTGACTTTCAGCTGCTATTGTTATGATAGAGAGAATGGACTTCAATGACATAAAATGATCAATTAGAGCACGCTTTTAAGTGTTTTCTCCTTAGACATCGCAATCCAGGAACTTTTCTGCTTGGATATCAGCAGTTCAGACGGATCTTCTTATCTTTGAAATGTTCATCTTATCGTTATGCATCAGTGTTAAATCATATCAAAGTTAAAAGACCATAATGTTTGAAAATCATTCATTTTTGGATTTAATTGTTTAATTGTTGAGGTAGAATTTCTGCAATTACATAGAAATCGGTTCCATGTTCTGCATCACACTTGCAAAGATGTCGCACTTGTGATACATGTCAGTCTCACAACTGCGGGTGCAAGTGAATTAGAACCCGCTGGGCTGTGACTTCTTAGGTCTCAGCCACACTATGTACTTTTCCAAGCGTTTCCGGGCAAAGCGTTTTGTAGCAAATATAAAGTCATCATTGCAGCAGTGGTAGACTGTCACATAGCGAACAAAGCAAACCAGAGCGATTAATACTTACCGACATATGTTTTCTCGGGACGCTCGTATTTGCTTTCAGTGTGGCTGTGGCCTTACACCTTTACTGTGCGACATTTAATCTTAGTTTTGCCTTTGACATAGCGGAAAGCAGCATTTGAATGTGAACAATGATTGACGTCTCTCCTCTCCAGGACCTCACCATCACAGTGACATCCGAACGTCCCGACACAGAAATCGACTTGGTTCCGGACGACGTGGAGATGTCAGGTATCAACATTCAAACCTTCGTCGACCAACAGGAATGGCGTTTGCACGAGCACATAGATATCACGAAGAGGGTGATGACACAGGAGTTCTCTTCCTCCATGAAAAGTCATCCCTGTATCTCGGTCACGTGTCGCGCGGCGCGCCGTCCCGGCTATTTCTACTGGAATGTATTTCTAATTATGGTGAGTGACAAGTCAACTGATGATTGTGATCAAGCACGGTGTGCGAGGAGGGGCGGTTTCATTTTCAAAATTTCCCATTATATCTCTCGACGGTTTCTGATGTATTTCTGTATGAAAATTTCGAAAATCGTGGATTGAAAACTCAACACGATCAGCCTTTTTCGAGAAAATGACAAAAATTCAAAATGGCGGACATGAAACCGAAACTGAATTCTGGAACTGGATTAAAACAATTCCCAACTATTTCGTAAACAGTTTCCTATGTAATTTGACCCTCTTTTTCAAATTTGATTGTTACAAAATAATTAGCCCCTTTCGAGAAATTTACAAAAGTTCAAAATGGCGGACATGAAACCGAAAATGCATTCTGGGGCTAGAATAGAGAAAGTTTCCATTATTTCGTCAACAGCTTTCAATGTAGTTTGACGCCTCTTTTTTTCACATCACAGTTGCGAGCGGCTAGTACTTTTCAGAAAGAGAAAAAAAAAATGACGACATACAAAAAAAAAACCGAACTCAGCAGGCTTGATTAATATTCATTATGCATCAACAACAAGTCTTGGAGGTCTGATCGATCTGATGAAGACCACTGATTCACATACTCTATTTCATACAAAAGCGAAAATGACACTTTCAAGAAATATTTTAAGAACCTATTAGGACGTCCAAGACTTGCTGTTGATGCATAATGAATATTAATCTAGCCCCGGGATGCAGTTTCAGTTTCATGTCTCCCATTTTGAATTTTCGTTATTTTCTCGAAAAAGGCTGATCGTGTGATTTTGAAACCATGACTTTCGAAATTTTCATGCAAAAATACATCAGAATCAGTTGAGAAATATAATGTGGCATTTTCAAAATGAAACCGACTACTCTCTTGGCACAGCGTACAAGTCAGGGATTTTCGAGTACCTCATTTGTTTCAATGAGATTGGAGGATTATGAGTAGTGCGACTGGGGCTATCAAGGCTAAATTGATTGACGTGATCGAAAAATTGCTGTTTAATTGATTACGATGAAAGGGTTACACTCGTGTTCGAGAAAATATCTATCTTGAATTTCTGCAAATCCTTCGCTTAATAACAGTAAAAAAGAATAGCGAGCTTTCACTCGACGTTAGGGATCCAGAGACCCTTCTTCACTTCCCTTGCGATGCTCGGACTGAATAGAATAGGCCCAAAATCCCCCTGCGCGTCGTAAGAGGAGACGTCCCGCGGATAGGGGCGTGGCGGAACGCCACGGAGACCGAGAAGGCGGGCAACCCCCACGGGCGATGCCAGAGATCAAAAACAGATCCCGAGGACACGAAGATAGCCGCTCGGGTAGAAGAGAGTGAGGGACAAGAGCAGAGTAAGTTGGGTACATCGTGGTTTACACCACAAATAGGGCAGTCAGTCAGGAGAAGTGGACCTGCCAATCCTGTGAAGATAGGAGTTAAGAAGAAGGCTGTGGCCGTTGCAACGAAGACGTGAGAGCTCACAACCGACAGCGCGAGGGAGGGACAGCTCCTCAGTTGCTACGCTAGGGACTTGTGAAGAAATCAAAGGCGAACGAACGGAAGTCCTCCAGGAGTTGAACAGGGAATGACGAATGGAGGACTTCCGAGAAGACAGACACTGAGGAGCTGCAGAGGGGAGAGAAGTGCCACTTTTGGCAAGCGCATCTGCAGTATCATTGCATGGAGGAACCCCTACACTCGGTCTCGAGGATAATTAATCAACTAATTTTATGTGCTGTTAATTGATTGATACGTGATGAAATGGTTACACTCGTATGCGAGAAAACATCTCATATCGAATACTTTGACTTCTTTCCGTGAAGTTAGCATCGGTGAAATTCGTTGTCTTATTATGGAAGCACCAAATAAGCATTGAAATTTTGATCCATGTCCAACATGGTTAGTGAAGAAGTGTGTCAATACTTTCGCTCCCATAATTACGTCAATTGTAAATTGTTCATTGAATAGTGGTGTCTTTCCAAATAAATGGAAAACTGCATCTGTAACACCATTGATAAAATATCTGAAAAAGCCTAGAACACCAGATAACTACAGACCTGTTAGCAATCTCTCTTTCATCTCGAAAATAACTGAACGTGTTATTGTCAAACAGTTAAATGATCATGTTTCCAAAATAGACTTTGTACCGCAACTGAATTCAAAAGTACAGTTTCACATCATCAGAAGTCAAGTTATCCGCATTGGTGGTGAAACACTCTGTATCATGTCGTTTCGAAAATTTATGGATATTAACATTCATGGATTCTGCCTGTTCACAAACGAATTAAATACAAGGTATGTCTTCTTGTATGGAAATGCTTTCGTAGGATGGCTCCTGATTACTTCAACCATCACGATCTGGTCTTCGAAATCATGATGATTTGTCACTATCACAGATAAAAACATCAAATGTAACGCATGGTGATAGGAGTTTTTCTGTTTTCGGAGCTATGGTATGGAATAAGTTGCCTTACAATATTCGCTCAGCAACCTCACTTGCAACTTTTAAAAAAACTATTGAAAACATTCTTCTTTTGTAATGTGCATAATGTATAGCCGTTTGAGACTTTTTGTAAAGCGGGATAAAAATAAAGGAATTACTACTATTACTACTACTACTACTACTACTATTCCCTTGTATTTTTGCAAATCCTTCGCTTGACATCAATAAAAAAAGAATAGCGAGTTTTTACTCGACGTCTCGGGTCCACAGACCCTTCCTCATCAGGTGGCTCGGGTGTTTTCATATCTTGTTCTTCCACTTTCTCTCTTTCCTTTCATGCTGAGCGCATTATGCTGGCTGAAAGGCGTCGCAATAAAGAATCGAGTCGTAGTACACATCGACTAATTTTGGACTTTCTTCCTACACAAATGAATATGAAGGCAGTCATCTATAAGTCATGTGTGCGCACCAGCATGTTGTACGGCAGCGAGACTCCTCTCGCGACCGTATTTTCATGAAGAGCTCAGAAGAAGAATGTGCCTGAAGCGATAAATTACTAACTCTGATCACATGAACTAGATATAAAATGGCATGTACAGTATGTATAATGATTTCCATTTTCACTTACACGGAAGTTATATAAGGATCCATTAAAAACAAGACAAATTCCTGTACTTCTGAATTCCCTCATTCGACCTTTTACCAATTGGTCTTTTCTCACATTTTTCACTTTCGCTGTCCTTTAAACATGTGCAGTTCAGTTGGAAAATGGAAAGATGGCATGTCTAAGACAAATTGCATCATCATTACATGACGCGACAATTCAAAATATTCCGAAAAGTGAAGCAATGAAGAACAAACATTCCTGCCTCTCACAAAGTCCTTTGAATGTCATCAACCACAGTTCAATAATTTCAGTACGTTCTTTGGATGATTTTGTTAATCCTCCTCGATTAATGTAATCAAAATATTCTCAACAACAGCAGCATTCTTGCAATCTTCACACTTCGCAATCCCCACCTCCACTCAGATCACATACTTCAAGGATTCTGGAGCGTTAGATTTTGATGCATAACCTGTTTGGCATATCCATCTTACAAAGTACAAAAACTCTAATTTTGCCTTCTACTTTAAGTTGTGTGCTATTGAGACATGTATGCCTTTTCATTCGCCTGTTTTAGTAATTAATTCTCACAAACTGAAGATGCATCGATTCAAAGTACAATATTCATGTATAAATAATATGTTTGCGTAATCTAAGACGTCAAACTACGATGCACGTAATATAATGGACTGCTGGCTGCCCAGTTACACAAACATAAATTATCATCGTTATTTGTTATCATTATATAATTTATATCATCTTATATTATTTTTATGCAATCATCATGCGACTTGTCAAGCTGTATTTAGTCTAATACGCTGAATTGAAATGTCATGATTATTTTTGAAGGTTCGCACAGATAATCCCGACAGTTTTCCTATAGAAATTAAAGGATTCAGTCCCAGATCTCTGTAACAAAGATGAAGGGGTTTTCTATACAAACCTTCCAAAATGCCTTGGATAAACTTATTCAATGCGTTGGACACAGATAGTGATAGTGACCTAGTGAACTGACTACATAAAAATCTGACATGTATACTTATTTATCCTATTAAACTACACCTGTTATTAATTTCCCTATGGCAAATCGCAAAAAGAACGGTTGTCCTTCTTATGACTTTGGTGACATAGAATCGCTCATACGTATTTGATATATCACTAATATCAGACTTTACACGTTGTTAAAAGTCCAAGTCATAGATTTAATGTACGAGCCTCCGTCGGACACGACTACACTGAGTCTATGAACGAGGACTTTCCAAGTGTGAAGACGTTATCTGTCATATATCATATACTTATATGCCGTAAGAGTGCATTATCGTTTAACTGTTAAGTACACTTTTAGGACATTCATTTGAAACATAATTACTTCTTGATTCATTGCATAGCTGCGATAGATTATGAATTACATAGAATATGTCATAGATAGGCATTTAAATATAGGAATAATAACCATCTGACGAAGGCTTTAACTACGATAATCCGAAGGCATCCGATAATCATTTAAGTCCGGTAAAACTCATTGGATCTCAAAACTCACAAAGCTGTGTGTAAGTACTTATCAATGGCAATAGCATGCCTATGTGCAAATATAGGTGTTAAAGTGAAATTACTATCGCTGAGGAGCATTTACATGATTTGAATTTTAAAGAAATTTCTAAATAACTTAGTTCAGTCATTTACATGATCGCTATCAGGAAAATAGAATTTGAAGAAAAATCTTTAGATATCTACAGACAGGAAGAAATCTGGACTTGAATGTGATTTGTGTCAATAAACCCGCCCAGTGACAATAGATATGCAACAAATGAGGTTTATACTATATAGTTATAGGTAGCTTTTGAGGTTTTTACAGCTTTTTAAAGAATATATAATTGACCAAAGCTTTGGTTTCTATATATCTAGAAAAGTGTTTGACTTCCACAATTTTCTGGTACACCGGGTAATTTTGACTGAAAAATCTAAAAGATATCTATACTTTTTTAATATAGATATCTACAATTTTATTCGTAAATAGAACATCACAGAATTCTTAAAGAGAGAAGTGAGAAAAACATGATAGTCAATACAAATGACTAGAGAAACCAAACTACATGTACGGTAACTGTAAACAGTCTTCATTGAGAAGCTCACTAAAAATCCAGGGATCCATCCGGTTTCTGGATGCTAATCCTTTTTGGAGTCAACCCCAAATCCTTGCAAATTGAAGTTATGTCTGTTGATGTGTCATTCTGAGCGCGAAATTCAGAGGAAACCTCCTCTGAATGTGATGATCCTGCACTGTTGGTAAGGACATGGGAAATCAGTTTCATCTTTTTGGTAGTTGTGCTATTGTACACCTCGACACAATCTGATCGATGCCCGGTTACTTTTTTGGCTACTTGTCTGTCACCTGTTACTTAAATTATTCGGGTAGCACTTGTTTTATTGACTATCTATGGCGTGATATAAACGGAGCCGTAGGCAAGGCATATATCTACCATATGAAAAAAGTGAAAAATGAACCTTTTACGTCACTACTCCACATACTTGGGGCTTGGACGGTGCTGACATAGTCAGACTTATGGAGCGTTGTAGTACTTTTAGTCTGGATGCCATATCTAGTCAATAAAAGCAGTATATACCCAAAAAGCTTGCTATAACGTTATTATCAACCGACAACAGACAACAAAGTAGCTGATATTGCATAATTTGATATGAAGTAACATCAACCGTTTGAGTTAGTGATATCAATTTTGATAATCGATGGAGAAAGTGGACAGACAACACGATAGACAGAAGCACCATGTTACAGTGGATGCCAATGAATAGACGATTATCTGTGGAATCAATGTAGGAATCATAGCATGGTATAACATGCAGATATCTTGGCCACATAGCACCCAGAAATAGCTGCATGATTATACCCATAGAAGTAGATAATAGTACACTAGAATGGAAGTTTGATATCTTACCTATGTACAATGACGGCACATAGAAAAATCCATAGTTAGTCGATCATATTCAATCTTAAACATTGTATCATAGTCAAAGTATTTGCCAAGTTGGTTGTGGAAGTTGTTGACAACAAATTACAGGATTTCCATGAAGAGAATTTTAAGTGAGATGGCTGCATTGTTTCATGTGAAATAGCCTACTATTCCATGGTTTAATATACTGTATCTATTTGTAGCAGTCACTGACAACTATTATACAATTTTTCAATGCGAATCAAAATTTGGTTCACAGTCATGATTGAAAGTGGTTGGTGTACTGGTTGTAAGAACATGTCAAGAATTCACGGATAAAATTTCTAATTATTGGATAATTTCTCAGTCAAGCGGTTAAGAAACCTTGCACTTTTCTGGAATAAACACACTGAAAGCTTCTTTACCTCCATCCAATTTCTCAATAGATAGAATGTCGGCTGGAAAATCATCAATTAATCATCTGAAATGACCTTTTTTTTTATGTGACATAGTGTGATGATATTTTGGCAGCTGATATTCGAATGCATGCAGAGATTTCGAAAATTGTTCAAATATAATGAACAGGGGAGCCCTTTGAAATAAAATGAATACTCGAAGATTTCTTGGCCTCTGATTTCAAGCTGAACTAATCCATGCTCTGTAAATCGACGTTACAAGTTGCATATGTGTCTAATTATACTCTTGATAGATCATAGGACCGATATTTCAAAATGATGAACGTACAGAGCGTTTTAAAGGATTTCCTTCTTTGTCATCCTGTAGCCGCAGTATTTTGTAGATTCATTACTGCTTTCGTGTACATGATCTTTGGACAAGGGGCAACAATCCAGATCACAAATTGCCTTGATAAATATAAATGCCAATCAGAAAACATGGAAACCAGCTCGTACAATTTGCATTTTGCTCTAACTAAATTCCCCCGGCGTGTGCCATAATTTTCATGTAATTTCCATTCTAGGACTTTCTATGGTATTCTTAATTTTCATGATTACACCATGCTATGATTCCTATGATCTCTGTATGTAAATCATGGGTCATAGAAATTCATGAACAAGTAAACAGAAATATACTGCCTGACATAAAAATCCTCCACTCAAATATATGAACTTTATTCCACTCACACTCATGAATTATAAGATAGCATTTTATATAAAACATTATATTTGAATAAATGGGAGACATTAGTACTGAGTATGTCCTCCCCGCACTGAAATGCAGCTTTGAAGTCTCATCGGCATCGAGTCCCAAAGATGATCAAGCCGTTCCTGATCCAGCAATGACCATTGATCGATGATGAGTCTCTGAAAGAGCTGTCAGTGTTGATGGCGGATGATGATATGTATCTCTCACTTTCCGACCAAGTTCATCCCAAGCATGTTCGATCGGAGACAGTTGGGGGAGCGTGAAGGCCAATGGAGGATGCGAATTCCAGATATCACTATCGCTGTTGTTACACAATGAGCTCTGTGTGGTCGAGCGTTGTCATCCTGGAATATGAGGTTGAGTTCATTTGCTGTTGGGATGACGATTGGAGATATGATATTCGATAAATATCGCTCTCCGTTCAAGTTCCCATTCACAATGACTGCGGCAGTTCGACTTCCGTACCAGATACCGGCCAAGATCATCACGCTACCACCACCATAGCGGTCATGCTCAGATATGCAGCAGGGTGAATACCTCTCACCAACCATTCGATGCACTCTAATGCGACCATCGTGAAAATCCAAAGTGAAACGGGATTCATCCGTCCACATCACTTGACGCCATTCCTCTGTGCTCCACGACGGATGCTGTTCACACCATTTCACACGCTTTCGCTTGTGTTCGAGACCTGCGGAGAAAAAAATTGGCAGTGAAACAATGTCATTGTGTGAAATTCTCGCATTACTTACTTAGAGGAATTCTTACAGCAGGTCGGTATGACCTCAGGCCCGCTTCTGCTAGACGGCGATATGCTGTTCGTATACTGCATGCAATTCCTGCTGCAGCTTTCCAGCTGATGGCCAAAATTTAGTCAGAAAGAATTGCTTGATAGTGATAAAAGGTCGAATTTGAAATGCATCAACTATGCCAAAGATATCGACAATGGACAGCTGCTATACATTAGCATGACAAATTTGATGCATAGACACTTCGCCACTTTATTCGAGAGCCGCGTATGCAGTGGCTGGAGGCTCTCATGAGAGCGAACATCAGCTTGGTGTGAATGAAGGATCTGATTCCTTGGAGATGACTATCCCATTTCTTCTCAAGCTTGTGTGACATGAGCTTGAGGAAAGATTTTGTTTGGTGTCCAAAAACTCCATCACATGAGAAGATGATACTCTCGAATATGTGTACTATGTTTGATACTGAATCACTCGATTAATATGATCTACCTGACTTTTGGAAAGTTTTGGACAAATTTTCTTCACTTTTTCTTTTGCCTGAAGCATTGTTCTTTGGTCTTCTCGACTAGATTGCATTATTAGGAAATGGTTCACTGAATCAAAGTCATTGTTTGGCTGTTTGATGGCATTGGATAAGAGGACTGTAGCTAGTCTTGAAGATTCATAATTTGCTTCAGCTGTTTCGACTGGGTTGAAGAGACTTAAACCCGCATTGCGTGTAGAGTTGGAGGTAAGCTCTCGCTCTTGTGGAGAAATTGGGTTTCCAAAAATAGCAGGGAGAAGCTTTTCATACAACAATTTCTCCAATGGCTCAAATAGATGAGAAATGCCAGAAATCACGCATTGAACGTATTGCCATTCATTTTGTACTGATCTGACCGTTGCAGCTAGAACAGCCTGAGGTTATGAATGTGCTATGTCAGTTAGCATATCAATTTCTGTCATCCAAGAACAAATCTTGTGTACCACAAATTTCTCTTTTTCTTCTTTATTTCCTATAAATCCGCCAAGGAAGCGATTGCCATTGGTAACTTTTATCCCGTATTTTTCAAATGTCAACTTGGCAGTTGATTCATCTTTCGGAGATACTATCAAAACACTTTCGTTGGTTCTGGGTGGTAGCCAAATTTTGGTCCCAAATCAATAAGTTTGTCAAGCCATGCGGTTACATCGTCGAATTTCCCATAGACTGAGGAATCATCTGCATACCAATTTTGGATTATAGTTTTGGCTCTGAGTGCTTGGATAAGGGGAAATACAGATATGGCATAAAATAACATTGACAAGGGGTCACCTTGGATTACTCCTTCCTCACTATAAATAAGATCGTTTGTTCTTCTGACTATTAGAGGAACAAACCCACGATATGTGTTAAATAGGAACAGTGAAGCCCTTGGCCAAAGGATTCTGGCGTTCCAAAGTCCGGCTACTCGACTTCTGGAATTAAAGGCATTTTTCGCATCGACCAGTAAAACTCCCCATCCTGAATTTTCAGAATTGCTCTCCTCAAAAAGATCGCACATAGCATGAACTGCAGCCTCGATTCCACCTTTTGTATCTGCACATAGTTGCTCTTGATTACACACGGAAATAACATCTGACTTGGTAATAATGGCGATTGTTCTGCACATTATTCGTCTGAGTGATTCTCCAATTCCAATTGGTCTAACACCGGGATTCTTATCAAGTGCAATAAGACGGTTTGACATCTATGCCCTGATTTGTTTCCATGGGACAAGAGAATTAGCTAGTCGATGAACTAGTATTGCTACAGAGTCTCGAAGTCGTTCACTGTGCTTACCAAACTTGAAAAGATTGTCTTTCCATCTTGTAGAGTAGTCACATCCTGCTGGTCCAGCAGATCCATGCATGCTTCGGGTAGCTTTTTCAATATGTGAAGATGTTACATCAATTTCTTCACGAATAGGTAATACGTCACATCGAATGAAAGCCTCTTCAGGGGGATTTGAAGCTTGCGGATGTTTTTCTCGCAAAGCATCAATTACCTTCATCGTCGAGCCTTGTAGTAGCAAAGTGTCTTCGGGTGCTAATACACCATTCTTGTCTTTTGTAAAAATCCAACGAACAGCTCTTCGTACATTGCCTTCTAACATCAAGCGTATGAAGACTTTGATGGTGTGGTCACGCTCTTTGTCGACGTTAATGCTGTCATTTCGATGTCGTTGCCTTCTTTTTCGATTCAGCTTATCACAACGCTCAGCTTCTTGCAGAAGCAATTCAAATTCCGATTTATTCCATAATTCGATACGACGGGATATTAATCTTCTTATGTCTTTTCCTTTCGTCACACTGTGATCTTTATGCAAAATCAGTGCATCAAAGAGAATTAGAAGCTCACTTCTCTTTGCTACAGAGGAGGAATAATCACATAATTTATTAACTTCCTTGGTTAGATGGTCAATATAATGGCGTCCTACAGAGCCTCCGGGTAATCGATATTTAGGTCCACATAGCTTAGTTGCTCGGCACCACAAATTCATCAGATTATCTGGATCGTCGTCTATCTCTTCTAGACCACCACCATACGCCTTAAGTAAGTGATGTTCTACTTCGCTCTTTATTGATTGAGATTTTTCAGAGGTTATGATCCGCTCTTCTGTGATGGGTTCTTTCTGTTCAAACATATCATTCAAAAGTTGTTTGTTTTCTGAAATGTTTATTTTTTGAAGCTCTTTACTGGCATCTGTTTCATTGCAGAAATAATTCATTGATTCAACTGGATGTTGGATTTCATCCGATTCGGAAGTGACATCATTTGAATGGATCGCATCATCTGAAACTGACTTCGTATTATCTGTAATTTTTTTGTTTAAATTTTCTCCTTAGGAAAACTGCCCTTGCAATAGCGCAGATGTTTTGTTAGACCACTAGAGCTTTTGCATTGCTTTTTGCAATCCGCACCAAATTTCTGGTTTTCCATTATTAGGCCATCGTCCGACAGGCCTTGTTGGATGAAATGCGTGAACTAATTCAGGGATGTCTATGAACCATAGATAGAACCATCTATGTCTCATAGACTTACCGGTTTGTTACCATGCATTTTTTCATGGATATTTATCGTGCATTTTTTCGACAAAACTGCATGATAAAACTTTCTTTTGCAAGCAATAGATATCAGAATTTCTATACAATATTGTTTTCCATTTGCAATCATAGCATAGAAATTAGGAACGTTGATATTTAGAATACTAACAACCAATATTATTTGAACAATTTCCATACTGATATTGCAAATTATCGGATTGGAAACTTAATAAAATGTGAGATATCCATGCAAGGAGTAAATCAATTTAATCCTAATGTGTTGTAGATATCAAAAGTGTCTCATTCGGACATATAATCGACATAGAAATTCATAATTCCACCCTTATAACGTTCTACGAATACATTCTGCTTGCACGGAGTAAGTTAGCCCGGACCGCTGTCGACAGCGAATTTCCATCAGTGGTAGAAATGTCAACGTTGAAGCCTCCGTCGACAGAGATATCACCATCAAGCGGGACTCAAGAATTCGCTTCCATGAAAAGTCATCCCCGTAGTTCAGCGCGGTTGTTGGAATGTATTCCTCATTATGGTGAGTGTCGCTGTCACATCGGATAAGAGCGTCAAGACAATGTAATGGACAACGACTTGAAGATTGGGTACAAAATCGATGTCATAGTTAATTTCCGTCTCATCAAATTATTGGCTGCAGAGAATGGCATTTTTCTTCAATCGAACAATATTAATTCACTCTGGCCGGGAGACAGCTAGCACTTTGAAGAGTGTTGGACGTGATGAAGTCTACGCTCCGTGATTTGAATAATATCCTTGCGTAATGACTGAAAAACCAGACTTCACAGGCGGGGCGTCGTGTAGCCGAAGCATTTGTGGGGGAGAAGGGGTCAATATATGAGGACAGAGATCTATTTATACTAGAAACGTGCAAGGCTATGCACCACATAATTACATTGTTGAATGGAAGTGTAGACTACATGTAGAATATCTAAAGAGAATGACAGCTATTAAGTCAATACAAGACATCAACACCCTTGATTCCCCGACCGCACTCGCCCGACACAGGAATCGAGCCGAAGTCCGCGGTGGAGACGAGCTCGCCCCTTCTTCACTAGGCTACGCTGACCGCACTCGCCCGACACAGGAATCGAACCGTAGTCCGCGGTGGAGACGAGCTCGCCCCTTCTTCACTAGGCTACGCTGACCGCACTCGCCCGACACAGGAATCGAGCCGAAGTCCGCGGTGGAGACGAGCTCGCCCCTTCTTCACTAGGCTACGCTGACCGCACTCGCCCGACACAGGAATCGAGCCGAAGTCCGCGGTGGAGACGAGCTCGCCCCTTCTTCACTAGGTTACGCTGACCGCACTTGCCCGACACAGGAATTGAGCCGAAGTCCGCGGTAGAGACGAGCTCGCCCCTTCTTCACTAGGCTACGCTGACCGCACTCGCCCGACACAGGAATCGAGCCGAAGTCCGCGGTGGAGACGAACTCGCCCCTTCTTCACTAGGCCGCGCTGACCGCACTCGCCCGACACAGGAATCGAACTGAAGTCCGCGGTGGAGACGAGCTCTCACCTTCTTCACTAGGCTACGCTGACCCACTCGCCCGACACAGGAATCGAGCCGAAGTCCGCGGTGGAGACGAGCTCGCCCCTTCTTCACTAGGCCACGCTGACCGCACTCACCTGACCCAGGAATCGAAACGAAGTCCGCGGTGGAGACGAGCTCGCCCCTTCTTCACTAGGCCACACTGACCGCACTCGCCTGACCCAGGAATCGAACCGAAGTCCGCGGTGGAGACGAGCTCGCACCTTCTTCACTAGGCCACGCTGACCGCACTCGCCCGACACAGGAATCGAGCCGAAGTCCGCGGTGGAGACGAGCTCGCCCCTTCTTCACTAGGCCACGCTGACCCACTCGCCCGACACAGGAATCGAGCCGAAGTCCGCGGTGGAGACGAGCTCGCCCCTTCTTCACTAGGCCACGCTGACCGCACTCACCTGACCCAGGAATCGAAACGAAGTCCGCGGTGGAGACGAGCTCGCACCTTCTTCACCAGGCCACACTGACCGCACTCGCCTGACCCAGGAATCGAACCGAAGTCCGCGGTGGAGACGAGCTCGCACCTTCTTCACTAGGCCACGCTGACCGCACTCACCTGACCCAGGAATCGAGCCGAAGTCCGCGGTGGAGACGAGCTCTCACCTTCTTCACTAGGCCACGCTGATGGTACCAAGGGAATGAGAGTGAAGGAAGCAGTCATCTCCAACCACGCTGACGGTGAAGGAAGCATGTGAAAGAAGTAGTCATCTTCAAGCGATATCTCCTTGTATTTTAGCACAAAATACTAAATTGTGCAGTCAGACAGCGTCAGGCCATGAAAGCTGTATTTAATTTGAGATTTGCAATTAGCAAGATAGTGAAATTTCGACGGGCATTCATTATATATTATTCAAATATCACTTTAGACACACTACTGGCAAATCGCCTGCAATAATTAATTAATAAATGCTGCTTTTTGTAAACACAATGTAGATAGAATAACTAAATGTTGAATTCCAAAAATGAGAGCAGACCTAGTTCACATCTCTCAACTTCGACGCAACTCCCGATTTAGAGTTGCAGCCATTATTAATCTCAAATTTGCCCTGGCATGGGTGATTTGACCAGGCGTAGAGTGTCACTGAAGCGTCTGCAAATAATTACATATTTTACAAAAACAGTTGATGTTTTCCGCAAGCCTGCATAAGACAGTAGTGAGACCGGCATTGCTCACGAGCGTGCCTTACATACGATCGAGATGGCGGTCGCTAGGAATTACCTTGAAGGACCACGTAGAGAACGTAGAGGTGCGGCGCCGAATGCAAGTGGCCCCAATTACGGAGAAGATGACGGAGCAGCGGCTAAGATGGTTTGGACATGTGGAGCGAGACTCGGAGGACTCAGTGGCGAAACGTGCGACACATGTGCAGCTGACTGGAAGGCGAACAGGAAACGATGGAACGATAGAATGCGCGAGGATCTGCGCGCGAGGGGCCTGACGAAGGACGACGCACTCGACCGGCAACATTGGAGGAGATCCATCCGTGTGGCGGATCCCACTGGAGAAGAAGAAGAAGACTATGTGTTTGATAGGGCGACACATTAAATCTCAGAAAATCAACCTCAAATGCTACAAAAAAGTCAACCTCATTCCTCATTCCGTCCAACTTGTTGACTATGTAAATTCTTGTCACAACTAGGATATATTCAGGACTGACCTTCAGTTTATAATGTTTCTTTAAAAATGTGATCAACATTATTTCGAGGAAGAAAGTTGAATTCGATCTCCACAGAGAGACGGTATTGACTCAGTTTCAAATTTTTAGCTCGCTTTCTTCGATAGCTAATATTGATTTTGTGGAGAAGTAAACAAAACATTTACTGTTCAACATTTTGACAATATTTGAGAAGGGGTTTCTTATGGGTTGAGGTGATTGTTGTTCATCAAATATATTCAAAGATCAAATCATTAACGCATTTCCATGGTGTTGAGAGAAATCATTTGTGACGACTGATTTCTCCATCACAGGAAAGACAAGCATTTCTCGGGGAATTTTGTGAGAAGATTAGAAAGAACGAATATCCTGTTGTATCTGTTGAACTTTGTAACGAGGCATTGGGGACGTAAACTTCAAACCATAGAGCAAATCATCAATGAATAACTTGGCTTGTTGAGAAGGATGACAAGCAAATTCGAGAAGCAGAAAATACCTAATGGAATAATTATAGGAAACCATCACAAAAAAGTGGAATCCAGAATGCTATCTTGTTTCCTTCAGGGTCTTGTCGACAACGCACACATGGTATTGATTCATATTAATCTAATAAAATCCTTCAAAATCCAGAAAAGCAGGCTTGGGAACATTGTTTACCCTTCACCATAGAGCAAGTATATTAGGTAGAGTGCTAACTCCGCATTTATTAAATCCCCAATGTGTATATACTTTCGATTTTATTAAATGAACTTGATGGGGACATAATTGGTAATTGTTACCAAATGTGAAATATGCAAATTTTGCAGTTTTGAGAAAATTGCAATGTAATTGAATAATCATGATAGAAATTCAGAAGGCATTTCACAGACCTCAGTGTCATGACAGCCTTGCATATTTAGTGTTTGTTAAATTAGTAATTCGTTATGTTCCTATTACTTTCATGCTCAACCTCAAGAGTATTTTCTTAAGCGTGATCATATCACAGGCAACCTGCCACTGGCAGAGCAAAATCACATAATCAAAGTCAAATCTTCATTCAACTTTGAAAGATGCAAATGGTTCCACATCACTATTCAGATTCTAGAAATGAAGCATGAGTTTAATGAATCATAAAATCATGCCGATGAGAATTGAATTAAAAACTTGAAATTTCAGCCAAGAAAGCACGATTAATATTGCGACTTTTTCACGAAGACTTCCATTATAATGCGGGTCAAGAAATTTCCTTGATAATCAGCTTGATTTCCGCTTAGTTAGGATGCTATTAGGAAAGATTCATTCCTTTTGATACCCAACTTTTTTTCATACTACTTATATAGGAGAGTCATCTCGGTAGTATATAAATTCGCAAATTTTGACTTTTTTTAAAAGTGCTCAAATAATTTTTTGGAGCACAGGAACGTAATCTCCGCAAAAAATGAATCTTTTCATATAAAAATTTTCACTGCATACAGATACTTTTTTGAGTCAACACTCTACCTATATATCCCTACTCTAAGCTCGAAACGTTACTTTATGAAAATGCCTTTATCATCACATAGAAATAGATGATAGTAATCGTGAATATTTACAAAGTACACTGATAATCTGACGGTTCCATCCTACTGCCAATCACATGTCATGCCATGTCAACAGGTACCGTTATCATGACAACGCCTGTCCACAACGTTCTTTTGTTTTCTATGTGTACAAAGCTCCAGATAAAGTCCAGCTATGTCAGCACCGTCCACGCCCACAGCATCGATGAGTAATGACGCTCAAGCTTCTTCACCTCTTCATAGATAGAAATTGACAAAAATAGTAATAGTAATATTTAGAATGGAAGTAAAGCTTGATTCAATACACAATAGTGACACAAACATCGCACGAGTTTTCACTAAGATACACTTGTCTGTATCATTGGGTTTAGAATCAGTCACATGTGTAAATGTAAGCCTTTCATTGATTACTTGTTGACAAAAACAAACCAAGAGGATGACGTCATAATGTAAGTTTTGAGCTATGTCCACAGAGCCAGAGTGTTTACGCGTTGATCCGATTAAACAATCTAATTCTGTGGCAACATGACTTCTTTTTCAAACGTCTTTCAGAATTTTTCTCTCGACCGCCGAATTCCACTCAGCTAATGCACTATTGATGAATAGAGAACACCTCGCACAGTCGGTGCCGTGCACAGAATTAGATTGTTTAATCGTATCACTTTGCTAGAAGTGCAAACTGACTCAAAATGGTGGCACATCCAGGAGCTTACTAAGTGGGCAAAAAAAATTTCCAATGCCCTACAGAGATAGGAAAAATAGTCGTGCGTCCCTTTGCAGATTGCTCTGAATTCCTTCAAAATGCTCCGATCGCCACGATTCCTTCAGATTCGAAGAATTCAGATCATCGCGCAAAAGTTTTCTCAGTAATGTTGGATTCTCCGATCATTATAAAAAAAGATGGCAGGCCCACGAAAAAACGTCCACAAACTTCTCTGAGCTTGATATCGACTGTGTCTCTTTGCTGTGTGATCTGGTTGATAACAGTCACTGAAACTTTGCACAATTTGGCGTGTTTAATGTTGAACTGGCTGCTCATTGTTCGATTGCTATGGTATTATGTCACCCGATTGTGCCATTTCATTAACGTTACAAGTTCCAATATTTCCATTCTAGCCAAACAGAAGAGGAGACGACCTGTCTAATTCTGCATCATTGGGCTAGAATCAGTGACATGTAAATTTAAGCCTTTCATTGGTTACTTGTTGAAAAAAAACCAAGAGGATGATGTCATAATGCCCGCTTTGAAGTATGCCTGTTTGCTGACACGGTTGCTTCGCTAGCCTTGTTGATCTTCGTGCCGCGTGGAAAAGTGGCTCCCAGCTGCCAATGCATCTTTCATTGTGATGCCAGAAACAGGACGCAAAATATCCTTTCAACCTCGTGAAAGTCAGAGGCACTGAATTGCGTAATCGATTCTCCGAAGCGCCCATGGACGCGGCTGCTATGTAGACGTATCAAGAACTCAGTAACATCTTCAGTGCTTCAAAATCTATATGTGTCACTCGTCACATCTCGCTTCGATAAATGTTGCAGCCTTTTCTATGGCCTCCCTGATGCAAGCATCAACCGTCGGTGCTCAATGCGAGGTCTAGACTTGTGCACGGAGCCCGATCCCACGATCACGTGACACCACTGTAGAAGGAGCTCAATTGCCTTCTTATTCGCGGGTGGATCTCACACAAAATCGGAGTTGGAGATAGCAGTTTCTCAACGGCAGCAGCAAGCGCATGGAACAGTCTGCCAGCAACAGTCACAAACTGTTCATCTTTTGTGACTTTAAAGAATGCTCTAATTCAGGTATAAATATATTTTTCGAAAAAACACCACTTGTAATCATAAAATAGTTGGATTTTCGCGAGCTTTCGACCGCTGTCTGCTGTCTTAGTCATGCAAAATGAATTTTGCGTGTACAAACTGAACATGCATTCAAGACCGACTACATCTCATCACGTGATATAAAATTACAGGTTTGCACCTTGGCAGTTGAGGGTAAGTTAAAACCAAATGTTACTATGATACTACTTATGAAAATAAAGTTAAACAACTTAGATATCGATCATTAGTTTCCCAATATGTCCATGAAAACTCCCATGCTCCTGCTTTTCCGGCAGAAATCATTTCTACTGAGTCCAACATGTATCGCTGAAAAATCAAGGGGGCAATGTACATCCACTCAAATCGTGACACGATTTGCAAACGAGATGGTGGCTATCAGCTCAGTGATATTTGGAATCCACTTACGTCTTTGTACAGCAATAACTTTGTTATTCATTGATTCTTACCTTTTATTGTTTTTCATACATATTACTTATTTGCATTCATAAGTAGCAACATGTAGACATTACTTTGTGACACTGCTGCATTTGTTTTCACAAGTAGTATCATAGTAACATTTGTTTTTAACGTACCCTCAACTGCTAAGGTGCAAGCCTGTAATTTTACATCACGTGATGAGATGTAGTCAGTCTTGAATGCATGTTCAGTTTGTACACGCAAATTTTACTTAGCATGAATAAGACAGCAGACAGCGGTCAAAAGCTCTTGAAAATTCAACTGTTTTACGATTACAAGTGGTGTTTTTTCGAAAATATTTTTTGCCTGAATTATGAGCATCCCACTTGGAAATAGCATATTTGGCTATATAAGAAAGCTCTAAAAACGAACTGTTAAGACGATCCTTCGCCTGATTCTATGCTTTTCAACCTTGTCATCGTCTTCATAATAGACGCATATTTTCTTGGAAATGGAAATCGAGATTCACAGATAAATGAGCAGTTTCACAAAAGAACGAGAAAGAAATACAATTAAATGGAAAGTAAATACCAAGTATGTGACGAGAAGTCAAAGTGAACATTCTCAACTAACGACGATGCACGAGGTTATTGAAACGATTGCAAGCGCAAAACACAAACAAATTTCGTTGTCTTTGAGTATGACACTCAGGTAGAATAAGGCGACCAGTCGCAGACAAGGGAGGTAGCAATTTATGAATGTTTCATCGAATAAATCTATCACATAATTCACATCTTCGTGATGTTGTAGAAACAAGACAATCTTGTGCACATTCATTGCCGCAAATAATTCGATGGAATCTTCGTTGAATAGACTCAATGCTGTAATTGATAAGTCGATGAAAAGTAGACAACAGTATTCGAAGACTCACAAATGACTCGTAGACTTTGACAACATCTCTTTTTGACAACAAAGGTCTTGTCGACTTGTTGAAAACTTGTTGACATTAGTCTTGTCTTATTTTTTTGTTGGACATTATACGCCACTATGAATGTTGTCGTTGATAAATAAATAAATATTGCTTTCATTGGTGATTCATGACCCAAGTTAGCTCCCCCGGATATCCCGCGTCAATTCTACACTGCAAACCGTAGACCGACAATTATCCTACAAATTTTCTGACAAAATCAACCGACGATTGTCACCTCCAATATCCTGCGATATCCGACGAATTTGTAGGTTCTCCATGCTTTGTATGCAAATTAACTAAACAAAAACTGTTGAATATTGATTGATTTTTTCGATTAGTGATTGCTTGACTTTTGGACAATCTGTATTATTGTGTGGCAAAACCATGATTTATTTTGACATAATTTAATTAATGACCTACATTTTTGATAAAATTTAAGCTATAATTCATTGCTATTCATTTTGTCGCTTTTTTGTCAGATATTGTAGGTGTTCAGTGGCAATCATCCTACAAGAACTAACAATGACCCACAAAATGGATTTTGTAGGATAAATGTCCGTCAATTGTCAGTCAGCGGTTTACAGCCCGACTGGAATCTTTACATGTTTTGCTGGATTAATCCGGCGCGCCGACGCGGCGCGCTTTGGCCTTTGATGAAGTACATTTTAGGATACTATTCGTTCGTGCAAATATAACGCAAGAAATATTGCGAATGAAAGGATGAAAACGTACTCGTTCAAAATAAATTACTGTGTTCGGTTACGGCGCGCTTTAAACTCATCATGCGGATTTTTATTGAGTAGAATCTATAAATAGAATTTAGTGCCGGCGCACAATCCTGCGCGCTTGATGTAAAGATTCCAGTCAGGGTTTACAGTGTAGTCAACTTCAGATCAACAATTTCAATGTCTTCATATGTTTAGAAACCAGTCCGCAGAAAGCCTCCGAATGATGAAATCTACTTTCTTTTCAGTTTTTTATTACCGGCCTATCCTTCGCAACCTTCGCAGTATCCCACAACAAGCCAGAGAATCGTCTGCAACTCTCATTTACTCTTTTTCTCACCTCCGTCGCCTTTAAATTCGTCATCAACCAATCTCTTCCGAAAATTTCCTACCTAACTTATATGGTGAGTTCCAACTATTCTACTCATTAATTACCCTCAAAGCGAATTTCCTCATTAATTGAGGTTTTGCTCAATCAGTGGTGAAAAAAGAGCTGAAATTACAGGTAGGAAGCTCGACGGGGGGGGCTGCATTCATGCAAACCCTGATTCGTAGACAAATTCGACTTTAATTGCGTGATGGGATTGATTTTTGCAGTATATCAATGATCTCATGTGCTTGCAATGAGATTCGCTGGAGTTAGACGTTGGAAAATAAAGTCAGAAAGTTGGAATTGTTTCCATCATTGTGATGTTCATTCGAAGATTGGCGTGGATAAGTAGGTTTTAAGTGAGAATTAATTGCAGAGGATTTATCGTTTTGTTTTGTTATGCTCTGACGAATTACAATTAATTGAGACATGTATACTCCGTAAGACGGTAAGGAATAGCAATAATGACACTCTTCCAGGCGATCTATAGAAACTTCTCAAAACAAAGATAAAGTATAGTAGGGGGACCGCGTAGAATCACTGTTTCTGTGCGGTCGCCTCAGATTATTACATACATGTAGTTGTAATATCGCATTCAGAATCCTTTAAATTTGATAGAATTTACTTACAAGAAAAGACTTGGTAAAGAGGCATTCTATCCGGATATCTATGGTCCTAATAATCTGGCATACTTTATAACGAATAGAGAATATCTTGCGCTAATGCCCTCGGGATTCATCAAATAACTTCCTTCTCTATATCCCAGAGAATCGCATGGCCATCCTCTATAAGTCCTGAAGTAGACCCGTTGTCAGAGTCCAGAATGGTGCTATCATAGTTATCTGATGTTCTCCCTATGCTTCAATTGCCTTGATATCCGACTACTATCTGTATACCCAGCATATCTGAACGGGAAACTCTATTCAACTCTATACCGCGAACATAGAAGGGGATAATAGTAGAACATTAATAAGTATTGTTGATTTTTTGACCGCAGCGAATGAAGCCAAATAAATCGAATCATCTGCAACAAAAGAAATGAACAATCAGACACAGAGGTCAATCCGAATTTCACATTGAGTTATATGTCATCATAAATGATTCGAATTCTATGGCCTGAACCGTTGCCCAGGAGGATTCTATATCTCCTATGTTGATGTGACCTCCAGATGTATGAAGTTCAACGTTCACAGCTATACAGGGATGGGAATCCATGCACATACCAGCATTAAAGCAGTTGCCTACACAGAGCTTAGGAATAATGTTTAGAGGACAGCAATGCAATTTACTCGAGGACGCGCTTGCGTTCGAGGATATCTGCATTATTCGTCCAACAAACGTGTGACCATGTTCCCTATTACAATTCATCCAAGGTAATTTCTCAGGTTATGTTAAATAGCAGAATTAAATCGCAGAATTCCTCCACTAGTGGGTTTCAGTGAGTGGGTTCAGCTAAGTGGGTTTCCGCTGATTGGGTATCCGCTCATTGGGTTTCTGCCTAAGAAAACGGACTTTCCCCAAAACCCCCTTTCAGTAGGTTTCCGATAAGTGGATTTTCCGCTAAATTCCCGGCTGAGTGGAGTGAAAGTGAAACCGCTGCCACTCGCTGTTGCTGGGCCGCTTTAAATTCACCGGAACATGATCGTAAGTCGGCCCGACAATTTTTCAATGACTGGCGCCATAATTCAATCTTCAACTGTAGCTGTATGAAACTGTTTTTAACCCTTGTCATCTGCATATGTTCCTTGTTAGTAGTTCATGAACACTGTGAATCAAATTAATACTTTCACAGACACAGACATCGATAATTTGATGAGAAGACCAAAAACACTTGAAAACTCGATGAAGGTTCAATGGGAAACATTTTCAATGTCATCAAATTCTGCAGAGATTGCTGCGACACTTCTTTACATGATTATATAAGCAATAATGGAAAAGTAATTACTTTACATGTGTCTGCTATATGTTCATCTCTCAATCTTTGTCGAATTATCAATTTGTTTGGGGATGTAGCTTCCACAAAACTCAATTAATGAATGGATAAAATGAGAAATTTGTGTTTTGTACTTTCCCTCAAAGAGATTAAAAGATTTCATCTGTATGGTCTGACGATCTTTATCAAGACAACCCTCTCCGCTTTCAAGTATGATAAATAATTCACTCCATCAATCAAGAAATCTTTCAACTGAAGTTTAAAACAAATCATGTGAAGCGGATGCTTCCTAAGGATGTGATGTTTAAGAAGTAATGTAAGTGGACTTCCATTCCTTGTTCAGAATGTTTCCTTTCTAAAAACCATTGATCGATGTGCGCATGCAGAGAATTTACTTTTCATGTCTTGGTCTAATGACGGATGTGAAAAATGAATTTATTCAGTTATCAGACAAAGAAACTGAATTGATGTAAAATCAATACGGAGAAAGGCGGCCGGAATATCCAAAAGGTTCGGTAACAGATCGTATACTACCTTGTAATAAGTATATTAGGTAGGGTAACAAACCCCGTAAAGCCGCAATTTGCATGGAGTTTTGATTTTATTAAATGAACTCGAGTTGAGACCCAAATGTTGGATATGCTAATTTCTGCAGTTTTGGAGAAAATAACACGGAATTGACTGATCAGGATAATAATGCAGAGTGAATAAGTGTACTTTACAGATCCTCTGTGTCATAACAACCTTGGTGAGGCAATGTCTGTTAAACCAGCAATTCGTGGTCTCCGTGGCACAGTGGTTAAGTGCTTGGCCTAGCGATCTTTTAGTCCAGAGGTCGAGCCCCGAAGGTGTCATTGGTAGTCGGCAGGAAGGACATCCGGACTAAAAGTACTACAACGCTCCATAAGTCTGACTATGTCAGCACCGTCCAAGCCCCAAGTATGGGGAGTAGTGACGTAAAAGCTTCAGAAAGCTTCGATGGGTGTCTACTTTAGTGCTCAGCATTATTAAGAGGATTTTCTTGAGCGTGATCACATCACAGGCAACCTGCCATTTGCAGAGCGAAATCACATAATCAAAGACAATGATCATTATTGACTTTAACAGATGTAAATGGTTCCACATTACTATTCAGATTCAAGAAACAAAACAGAGATTTAAAGAATCATACAATCTTGCGATGAAGATTTAAATAAAAACTTGGAATCTCTGTCAAGAGAATCACAATAGGATCTCAACTTTTTCATGAAGACTTGCATTATAATGCAGTTCATGAATTATCTTTGATAATCAGCTGAATTTCATCTCAATTATGTCTGTTAGTAAATGTTCATTTTGATATCTAATAAGTTCCGTACTACTTATATAGTGCGTCCACATCGCCAGTATACAAACACAGGAATAATTTACAAAACTTTAGCTCCTTAATAAGTGATAAGATAATTTTTAGACCGCAGGAACGTAGTCTCCGAAAAAACTGAATCTTTTGTTACTGATATTTTCAGTGTATACTGTCTACTTACTATGTACTTAGTCTATGGTGCATCATGAAAAAATGTTGGAAAATTATTGGATCGCATTCATAACGGATTCGTATTTGTTTTCGAGCCCGGATAGCATTCAACCGCCAAATCTTGTCCAATTCACACCTCTAGTGCGAGAGAGAAAGAGAGAGAGAACTATGAACTATGAAAATTTATATTGAAAAACCAAATACAGGATTTTCATGTTTATTACAAAGATATGTTTAAGTTATCGGAAGACACAAAACACGGTTACAAAAGGATCTTTGAAATTTTATAGTATTTGTCATTGGTCGTGAAAATTTATAGTTTTGACGTGTTTGATACTTTTTTCTATTTTGGTCTAGAGAGAGAGAGAGAGAGAGAACATTGCTACATCGACGACTTAGAAACAATGGCAATCAGTAACTAAATAAATTGCAAATGGCATAGATATCATAATTATAAATGAGGAAAAGCTACAGAACGTATAGTTACTTTTTATCAATAACCCAAACTAATGTAGACATCTTCAGACAAAAGACGAGGTACATGGAAATATCAAATATAACATTTCAATGATATCGATGAGATTCGGAACAGAATAAATTGAATGTCTATTGAATGTCTATCAACAGGACTAAAGCAGAACAATAAACAATGTAATTTCTAACCCTCGTATAACTTGTCAATGCAGACATACAGAATATGAATAATGTTTAACAGCAACAAAAGATCGGAACATGCCTGTACTAAGTCCAGTCCAAGCGTTGTTGAATTACTATACACACGTCGCGGAGATCGGTGCCAACGAATACCTGCATTACCATTAATTGTTACTATCTATTTTACAGGTGAGATCTACATTCCCTATCTAACTTATTATGTAAAGATTAATGTAGAACTGAATAACTGTATCAATTATATGTATCTGGACTTAACCGGGGTTAATGTTTTGAACTCTAAGGGCTTTATGATTTCTAATATGTTTTGCAAAATATCGACCGATCTCCGCCTTAAAATAATAAATGTGATGGGTAGTGTTGTTGCTAAATCATGTGAAAAAAAATAAAATTGAAATGAAAAATAGTAATAATTAAATGCCAATAACTATAAAACATTGAAAATATTATATGCATTTGACTGATATATATATATATATATATATATATATATATATATATATATATATATATATATATATATATATATATATATCGCAATTAATTTCATGGATGATGTCTCCTCTCCTTCAATATATGTTTATTATCAAATATTCACATCATCCTTTCATGTGAATCATGTGTTGACATTAACTGAACATTACATTACTTTGACATTATCAACATTACGACATTCGTGATGGTCATCCCTCCTATTTTCATATAAAAGATCAACCATTTGGATCTCATATTTACTTTATATATTTGTAATTCTTCTCTGGGTATTTTTTCGACAGAAAATTAAAACCCTTGAATTTTGAATTTTGAGAGAGAGAGAGAAAAAGTATCTGAACTTAACAAATGACAATAAAATAGTTCTTCCAATTTTGAAAATAAGAACTGGCAACCACACACTATTTACTGAAATCGGTAGATGTAATGACAGAAAATCATACAATGAATGTATATGTCAAAATTGTGACAGTGATGATATCGAAGATTTGATGCACTTTATCTCGCATTGTTCAAAATACATTGATATAAGAAACAATTTCATTCCCTTCTTTAAAACTGACAATACAGCAGATTTCTATGATGCGATGAACAGACTGAATCTAAAGCAGATGAAAATGCTCGCAAGATATATCGAGGAAGCAAATTCAATTAGAAACTCGGATTAATCAGATATCTATGCATCCTCTATGCATTGATTACTATAGATATTTGATGGGCAGCCGTGAATTTCTTATAACAATAGCCATAGAAATTGAAAAACCAATTGGATGGATTCAATTAAACAAGTACATTGAATGTCATCTCTTAGATTTGCATGTCATCGCACTATAGATCTCTATGGCACATCATCTGATCATGAATAACAGTTTGCCATATATTGAATGGAATGAAAAACAAACATCTATCTATATGTTAAACTTCAAATATGAGATTGCTTTGTGATACAGATAAAGCTAACAAGCCATTCCTTCTACGGTGCCATTCTATTTGACCTAAAACAACTATTCACAATTTCGTCTGAAACTAGGCAAGAAGATTTCTATGCCATGCTGAAACATGAACCAATAAGATAATGTTTTACAATCACCAGCGATAGCTTTGCACGCATGCCTTGCAAATTGCATCAAATCGATAATTAGAGAGTGAGATCTGTTTACTGCAACGGACACATCTGCTCTGTAGCTGTTAATTCACTCTTGCACTATACCGAGTCATTGAAGGTCCGGAAAATTTACACGTGCTATTTTCATTGAAGACAAATTTTTCACTTATAATTTTCGGACCTTCGAATATGACTCGTAAAATAACATAAAGACTTGAGTGTGAAAGTGTGTGTGGCTGTCAATTTAATAAAATTGATAACATTAACAACATGTAACCGAAATATGATACCTTGGAAATATATGCACAGTTTTGGAGTAAATGAACATGAATTAAATGTTAATTATTTATACAATAAATTTCAGCCTTTACATTTTGATTTAAATTATCTGAAGCCCATGTGTTGAACAGATATTGATACCTATGTTACTTACAGAGTCTTCTCTCCTATCAAAGATCAAATTAATTTGATAGTGTTCATTGGTGGATATCGAACGTGCCTCATCCCATCGCTTCATCTTATCATTTCACCATTTCGTATTATCGTATTGTGTTCACTTCACACCCACAACATTTCATCATTTTAAATTCAAATTCAATTCAAAATTCAAAAAGCTTTATTTAGACTCACAATAGCGGTGAGAATTCGACAAGGTAGTAGATGCATAAAAACATAAAAAAAGGACACATAAACCTAAAATCATAGTCAATATTTAATAAAAGAGCTTTGAAATCTCTTTGTTCTTGCCAAAGGCTTCCTCAGACAACAGTTATTCCTTAACGACAACTGCCTTGGGGACGAAGCGGATGATGCGGTTCTCTTAAAACTTTCTCAAAAAGATTACGACACATCTTGTCACCTGCAGCAAACAAGGACTCTTTAATACATGATTTATCATCAATTAAACGAAACGCTCTTTTCTCGACCCGTGACAAACGAATTCTTAAATAATCTGTCATGTTACATGTTACAGGAAAAGCATACAAAAGTAAGGGTCTGATGTAAACACAATAAGCTCTAAATAACAAAGGAGAAGGGCAATTGGCTCGCTTCAAACACAACAAAAGATACATGTGTCTGGACGCTTTCTTAATTACCGAATCAATAAAAACATTCCACTTTAGATCTGATGAGAGATTACAACCTAAAACTTTCACAGTACTAACCCTATCAAGGGTCAGGCTGGATAAATAAATAGGCTCACAAATCATATTCTTTTTCGAGATTACGTCCATTACACAACTTTTATTCAGATTGATGTTCAAACTGTGTGAAGTAGTCCATTCAAATATTGCATCAATCTCAACCTGGAGCTGATCCTCGCTTTCATTTCTCAGAAAATGTAACACAGTCAGATCATCTGCATATTTTATAAAGCACGAGTTGTTACAAGTTGGAGACAATGAGTTCATGACAAGCGAAAAAAGTAACGGGCCGATCACACTGCCCTGAGGAACCCCACAGTAAGTCTTCACTAAAGTAGACAAATTCCCATCCAGGAAAACACGCTGACCTCGGTCAGACAGATAACTGAAAATCCATTGAATGCAGAATTTAGGAAGACTAGATAAAAGACAGGCTTCAATAATGGATTCATGTGTCAGACTTTCAAAAGCCTTAGTGAGGTCAATAGTTGCCATACGAACAGCGCCTGAACTTTTATAAACCATTCATGTATGTTTTGCCACGACGATGGCTAATAAACGTTCTTGAGTTCTTGAGAGAGAGAAAGGGAGAATGAGAGAGAGAGAGAGTGAGTGAGTGAGTGAGTGAGAGAGAGAGAGAGAGAGTGAGACGGCGAGAGTGAGAGAGTGAGACGGCGAGAGTCAGAGGGCGAGAGAGTGAGAGGGAGAGAGAGAGTGAGTGAGAGGGGGAGACAGAGTGAGTGAGTGAGAGTGAGAGAGCGAGAGAGAGTGAGTGAGAGGGCGAGAGAGAGAGTGAGTGAGAGGGGGAGACAGAGTGAGTGAGTGAGAGTGAGAGAGCGAGAGAGAGTGAGTGAGAGGGCGAGAGAGAGAGAGAGTGAGATGGCGAGAGAGTGAGAGAGTGAGAGTGAGAGGGCGAGAGAGTGAGATAGTGAGAGAAAGAAAGAGAAGATAGAGAGAGTTCGGTGGCGTGCAGCAGTGAACCCTGGCTGAATAAATAAATTTAACATGAACTACACACTACATCCTTACCAAAATTAATTCCGTCCCAAATGTAAAACTATTATAGACAAATCCCAAAATAACTGCTTTCATAGTACTTTTCCTTTCAAGAAGCACAAGACTCAGATTATGAAGAAATCTATAATTATCAGATGTCTGACTAAGTTCCGGCTATTTTCGTTCGCATTATGATTAGCAGACAGAACATAATGTACTTTGTTGGAAATTACTATTTTGTTTTTGATGATTGCCTTGATCATCATCATCCAACTTCACCGCTGAAGAAGTGGTGAGCTCGAAAGTGTCCTATTACCAGTGACTGCAAAATGCACCGCACAGATCTTCTCCACGCCTCGGCTTCTGGACCACGAGAGTGCAGTCGCGGAATTATAGGTGTTGGTGTCTTATATTGACTTAGCACAGAGGTTACCATAAAAATGGACCAACCAAATTATGTCGAAATTCAATCGATTCTCATGTCTTCCAATCATCACACTCGTACAGCACCGCGCCATGTACTGTTCGAGAGATTAGATTCGCAGTTTTCTTCAGTTAAGTTAATCATGACAAACTTGTCATTATTGTGCTTGCTGGACAGTGTTCAAAATGTGAAAATCTCTCAATTTTCAAATCATAAGTTTTCAGGAACGGGCATCTCCTGAGGTTTGCTTCTGGTAGATTGCTCAAAGAAATCGATGAACTAGGAAAACAATGATATCATAAAGTTATCGCGAAATCATGCCTCTATTGTCACATTATAACTTTCTATGGAAAATGTTACTACTCTTTGGTGCCTTCAAAATGCTTGCGATGTAAGGAAAAAGAATATGAAAGTTTCATTCAACTGTTCACAAGTTTATTATTTCTTTTTCAAACTTCTTTCAACATCTTTCTCGTTACCGCTGAACTGTATTCAATGAATGGGCGAACATGCATGGTGAACAGCTGCAGTAGAGAATGAAGACTTGGAAATAACTGCGATATCACTATTTCCTTTCAGTGCACCGATTTCCAGGACCAACATGTCAAAGGAATAGTTTCAGGTTAGAGACTCCCCACAACTCTTTTTGATCGATCAAATTAAAACGCAATTTATTTGCTCGAGATCTTTCGGCCCACGACGAAGGCTATTCTCAAGCGACTGATTTATTCACAGAAGTAAACATAGAACGATTGACACATCCATCGGGAATGAATAGTGCGGTAACGAACAAAGAAATGCAAATCTGGTTACTATGAACAATGGCAACCATTTAATTAGGTTGTTTGAACACATCACTTTATTAGAAGTGCAAACTGATTCAAACAAATGGCACATGCAGCAACTTACTAGGTGAGCAAAAAGAATTTTTCAATGCCTTGCAGAGATAGGATAAATAGTCGTGCGCCGCTTGCAGATTGCTGTAAATTCCCTCAAAATGCTCCGATCGCCACGATTCCTTCAGATTCGAAGAATTCAGATCATTACGCAAAAGTTTTCTCGAAAATGTTAGTCCTTCCGATCATTATTATAAAAGTTATCAGGCCCACGAAAAAACGTTCACAAACTTCTCTGTAGAACTTCACATCGACTGTGTCTCTTTGCTGTGTGATCCGGTTGATAATAGTCACTGAAACTTTGCACAATTTGGCATGTTTAATGTTGAACTGGCTCCACAATACTATGTCAGTGTTCGAATACTAAACCATTGTTACGATAAGATATTGAGCTGTGATTGTATATATGTTTATTTTCAACATCTTGCATGGTAATGGTAATTGTAACGTCAAATTACATATGCATCATTCCGAAAATGCTGTTAATATAGAATTCACTTATTCCATATTTTTACTTTTTATCCTTTATAGACTAAACTTGGAAATCTTTATCGATTGAATAAGTTTTCTTGTGGCTCTTTCCTTTTGCGGCTAGTATACATACTATACTACTTATAAACTTATTTTCACAAAAACCTCATGAACGTTCTTATCACCACTCATTATGTTCTCATCAAAGCATCATGAGTTGAATATTTTCTTATGAGAATATAATGAGACTCATCATAATCTCATGAGCTCTCATAAAAATCTCATGAATCCGCATTAGATTTCATGAGTTTCATAAGTTTAATGAGAACGCACTCTCACAAGCGGTTAAAAACTTGAAAGGACTCTTACCTTTTTCAATTCATTCACTTTGATCAGCCATTTGTAAGTTTTTCTGATTAGACGGATTGAAAATTTCTCTTTCAGTTTCATCTTCGCTTTATATGAAGGAAAAGCTTCCAAAACACTCCATGCTGTCTTCTTTTCCTTTAAAGACATTTGTTTTTCATGTCTCCACATGCTGTATGCCATATTTGATTATTCCTGTGTAAAGAGATAGATTCCTGAGTAGATATTACATCTCAGAGGAGACACAGTTTAATAATTAGGGTGATAAGCGGCAAAAACAGAGACCAATGAAACAATTTCACGGTAAACTGTAGAGTAAAAGCAGTAGAAAGCTGGCTGATTTTGAATACGAAACCGATGTACAAAAGGAGAAGAACAAAATGTACCAGAGCACTATTGTCCGTGTTCACACACTACGAAAGCGATTGGCTTTCCTATTTGATGATAAAGATAATCCAATAGGAATGCCAATCGCTTTCGTGGTGTATCAGGACGAACAATAGTGCTTTCGTACATTTTGTTATTCTCTTTTTAGCTTTATTATTTTTTATTATTATTTTTATTTTTTTAGCTTTGGTATCGTACAGTTTACAGTGTAGGCCAATTAATGACCTGCAAAACCTATAATAGACCTCCACCAAAGAGTAATGTGGACTGTATGTGAACTGTTGTTTGTATGTATTACTTTGATCATCACTTAAATATGACTTGTAATAACGGACTGTTTATCCAATAAGTTACATGTCAACGGTTTGGTCGTTCTTCATTATACTCCACAAATGGTGCCGTGACCAAACCAGACATTCAACACAGCAGAAGTATTCATTGAATAATGAACCCAAACTCGATTTTCCGTGATATATTGTCATTATCGTATAGGTTCAGCAAACTTACGTTTACTGTATAGGTTCCATTTTGTCATATCTCCTATGTCTTCTATTAACGGCCTTCACGGACAGCGTGAAGGCCATCGTGCGTACTTTAATAAGCTCTACAATAGTGTTAACGATTCGATGACGAACAAGGTTCTAGATCTCAATTCGATTTTGACCTATCCTTTCTGAAACAGAGAATCGATGAATTACAGAAGCTCGGCAAGCAGATCACTGATATCAACTCAAACGAAACTGTACAGATACTGGAGTTTCTATGAAAGAGTTGAGGCTGATAGCGATATTATGAGAAACAATATCCAAAAGATTCTGAAGTAGAGGCATTTTATTTCAAAGCACAAGCCACCCTCATTGACCAAATCTAACACAACCTCGCGTAGACCCATTTCAACCGCATTTACTCACGACAAGTTCCCAAAGCTAAATCTTGTACATTTCAATGGCTCCGATGTAAGAAAATGGTCAGAATTTCATGATGTTTTCAAGGCCGAAATTGATTCCAGGTATGATCTAGAAGAAGTTACCAAGTTCAGATATTTGATGAGTATTTTGCACGGCATTGCTAAGGAGCGAGTCAGTCATTATCAACCCTGTAATGCATCATACGGCATGGTTTTAGAGAAGCTTCGTACTGATTTCGGGGATGAAAATAAGATCAAAAATGCTCATGTAGAATCTCTCAATAACATTCATCCATCCGATGACTCTGGTCCGAGTTTACGTAGTTTTCTTAACAGTATCAATTTTGATGTTGGCTCTCTGAGACAGTTGTCACTTGATTCTTCATGTACAGTCCGTTCATTATGCCGTCATTACTGAGGAAAATTCCAAGAAATTTGAAGAAGGTTTTAAATGCTACACACGGTAGACAGCCAGATCTTGATAAGCCCAAACTTTGGCATGTGGGTAGAGAATATCGTCACTTACTTGTGCTTTAAGTTTTGCGACGATTTATTCATTCCTGAGGATTTTAGACAAATTTGAAAACGTGGGGGTGGGAGATAGCGCATAAGTACCCATAAGCTAGCATCCCAGAATTGATATCCAAGCTGGAAATCCAAGCTTTATCTAATGATGTCGTCGGCATTCACGGTTATATACAGAGACGCTCGCAAAATGCAGGTATTTTGCATGTATCATTAACATGAAAAAGGAAACCATCAGCCAATTTTTTGCGCTATGTTGCAGAACTCAACAACTTGATCGGTTAAGCGATCATTCTCTATGTAAGGAAAGCTATTGGAAAAAATCGACATTTTCGGCCTGACAACATAGAAAAACACTTCATAATGTACAAAAACAGAAATATATTGCTATTCTTTAGTACACTTTGTTTCGTGTTTATTGGGAATTATGCTTTAGGTCATTTAAGAGCATATTTTCGTATGTTTAAAGTCATTTCAAAATTTTTAGGCCATAAAAAGTTGCCCTCATGATCATAATCTCACATGTTTTCTTATTGAAAACTCACGATCTGAAAATTAAGCGATTGATGTACGAATAATTCAGGGGTTCCTTTTTTTTAGAAATTCTCTACAAATGCATTATTGTAATTTTGAATGACATGTTTCTGAATTCATTGTATGAATAAGTGATAAAATACGTCTTATCTTGCAGGATAAATATGTACTCATGTCCTTGGCAATCCTGTGCATTGTCAGCGTGTGGCACGCCGTAGTGACTTTGATCCCAACTGACTTACCACCCACGGACACTCACACTCGCAATGGACCAGCCACCTCTTCGTCCCCCACCACCCGGAGTGCTACTCAGCGTGCTCATCAGCTCTCCTCGTCTCAGAGGCGCGGTGGCTTCTCACCAACGTCGTCTTCCACCTCCTCAAGTTCTACTTCGTCATCTGCGTCCCCTTCCCGCTCTTCCTCAGCATCGTCCTCGTCGTCTTCATCCTCCTCAGCGTCCTCTGTCTCCTCCTCGTCGGCTATGACTGCAGTTATCGGCAGATCTGTGTTTTCATCGGCAGCAGTATCCTTGCAACAGTCGTCGTCGAGTGCAGCGTCGCAAAACTATTACAGACCAGCGTCTGAATTAATGCCATCTGAATTCGTCACCAAAATCGAACGAGATGTGTTCATTTCTTTCTGTGTGCTCTACGTTCTGGCTCATTTCATCTTCATCTTCTGGTTATACTTCGATGTGAGTATCCTTTCCTTTTGGGGTTTAGTCTGATGCATTCCTAGAGGAAAGGGTGACCAATGCGATCCTTTAAACTTCGCCTAATTGGGCGTTGGCCAACTCGCGACGTTGTTTTCTATGTATTCTAGTCCTTCGATATAATAGTGCCGGATTTCTTTGTCATTTAACAAGGAGATCCAGATATCTATGCTAAAACGGCTTAATTCAGTAGACAGACCTTAAGGCCTGTTACGACAAACATGAGGAATAGAAATTTAACCGGAAATCAATCATGCTTCTACATGTACGTTGGAACCATAGAAATGAATCTATATCCATGCCTTTCTACAGGTTTTTGCGTTTAATAGAGGCAGTTGTGCATTACAGAGTAGCATAATGCGTAACTTAACGACTTTAATCACAAATTAATGAAATCGGTTCATTTGTTAACGACAAATACTGTTAAACACTCCGTCAATTTCAAATTTAACAACTTATGCAGTAAACAGTAGCATTTATCAGTTATAACGGCGGTTCATCTAAATACTACGTCATTTTGCAAAACTCAATATATCCAAGACAGTTTTTATTCAAATTATGCATGTCATTATGTCACATCATTATGCATGGTCATCACTTATGTCCTGCATCTGAATGCATGTGGTGAAGATGCGGCTTGTTCGCCGATGGGCAGCACTACAAGCAGGTGGAGTGGTTTCCACCAAATTTTGCTCAGCAAGCTGAGTAAGAGTTGCCAGTTGTTCCCTCACCTCCTCCAATTGGCGTGGTAGACCCGCCTTCCAAATGCTGAAAAAACTTTCTGCTGCGTTTAGGAAAGGTGAATAGGGTGGTAGATAATGCAAATCAGCGTTGGCATGTTGATCGCTGACGTCCGTGGCACGGCGATGACAGGGTGCATTGTCAATGAGAAGGACAGCCTCTTCATTGGGAAGGAAGTGGCCGTTGATAAGGTCCGCCAAAAAGTCGTTAAATGCATCCGCTGTCGTTCCTCCTTTACGGATAGTGTGATGTACTAAGCCTCGTTGGCTGGACACTCCCAGAATGAGGGTAAAATTTGGGCCTTGTCTAGCTCCGACGATGCGCTGTGCGCGATGTCCTCTTGCAGATCGTCCTCGAGATCGACTCGTCCATAGGTTAAAACCTGATTCATCAATATAGATAATGTGAGGATCCGCTGGTGTGAGCCATTCCGCGTGGGCTCGGCGAGCAAGTTTGACATCCATTCTGTTGCGATCTGCAGGTGGTGACTCCAGCTTGTGCATTGTGATGAGGCTACCTCTTAACACGCGATGGACTGTGGACTCACTGAGACGAGGACTGTCTGGTAATTGGAGTCGAAGCTCTTCGCTGAGTTGTCGCAACGTGTAATTAGGGTGTTGTTCGACAGTTCCAACAAGGCAATCAATCATCTCTTGAGTTGCAAGCTGTCGTCGTCCACCCCCTCTTTTCCGTACCATTACCTCACCATCTTCCAGATAGCGACGTATGATTGACCAGGCTGTCCCTCGCGGAATGTTAAGCGTCACAGCTACCTCTACATAGTCAGAGTTTGGATTCTCATAGGCATCCACAATTCTCTTTTTATCCAGCAACGGTATCATTCTTCTTCGTCTCATTTTTCCAACTATGCGCGCTCACAGCACCGGCTGTCCTTAAATACTGCATCATGTCGTAACGTTCTGACATTGCCGATCAACACTCATCTTATTGCCATTCAGTTTTGCAAGCGCCAGTAAAGCAATGGGCCTACGTCGTAATAAAGTACAAAAGGACGGAATGTTTTGTTTGTGCCGTTAGTCTCTATTGTTATGCCGTTAATCATTGCATATTGACGATATTCTATGCAAAATGACGTAATCAATTGAGGAAACGCCATTATTTCCTGCAAAAACCTGTACAACTACTACTACAACATCTGTGTTCCGCATAGATATTGCAGTAGTTCTTACTTTTCCTACCATTGTGGTCTCCGTGGCACAGTGGTTTAGTGCTTGGCCTAGCGATCTTTTGGTCCAGAGGTCGAGCCCCGAAGGTGTCATTGGAAGTCGGCAGGAAGGGCATCCGGACTAAAAGTACTACAACGCTCCATAAGTCTGACTATGTCAGCACCGTCCAAGCCCCAAGCATGGGGAGTGGTGACATAGTAAAAGTTTCTTAATTAATTTAAATATGGAGATACGGGGACGCCATGGGCAATCATTCGCATTGCTGTATAACTGTTCCACCGTGCTTTAATGCGATGGAACTCCATTTTGTAGGCATTAAAGCCCTCATCATAGAGCTGATGATCTCCCATGTTGTATGTTTTCTTGTCCATCAATCATGAATTGGAAGGTTCCTTCTGTTCTCGATGATGCCCCCAGAGGACATGGAAATCTTAACTTATGAGGGTTATAATGCATAGTAGCTAGTATTGTATTCAAGAAACTAAATGTGGCATCTTGAAAAAGGGGTTTCAAAAATCAGTGAAAATTGCCGTTTTGGTAAATAAAGTTACTTGTCAGGTCACTTTATAAACAATTTCAGCTATTCAACATCATACTGAGCAGCTGAAATGACCACCAACAGACAGCTGGTGTCCATTCTTGTCCTGTCGCATTTCTATGGAATGCTTCATAGGAGCTTTATAGGGAACATATCCACTTGCCGCACATTAACGGTGTAATAAGTCACTGCCCAGCGTCACCCACAGTTACGAGACTGACAGACAAGTATGACAAGTGCAATTTCTTTGCAAGTGTGACGCAGCACATTGATGTAACTGATTTCTATGTAATTACGGAAACTCTATCTCAACAATTCAACAATTAGATCCAAAAATGAATGAGTTTCAAACATAGAGATCTTTCAACTTTGTTCCCTGATGCATGACGGTGAGATGAACATTTCAAAGATAGAAGATCCGTCTGGACTGCTGATATACAAGCAGAAAAGTTCTTGGATTGCGATGTCTAACGAGAGAACATTTAAAGGCGTGCTCTGGTTGATCATTTTATGTCATAGAAGTTCACTCGCTCCATCATAACGCAACTGATAATGAATAGCAACTGAAATTTAATCATGAAGTTAGCTACGCAAGGAATATAAAAAACATAGAGATGGAGAAGATTCGGGTAAGTTGACATAGAATGTTTCCTACATAAGTCATGGATTTCTGTGTAATTGCAACAATCATGGGTAGAAATCATAGAAATAGATTTTTTATCTACAGTTGACTAGAATGGAAATTGAGCATCCGGGGGAACTAAGTTGGGGCATGAAGAACCAATGAAAAGCTCAGAATTGCACATGTGACTTCTTCTAGCCCAATCGTTTAGCCGTTGACAAGGGTATCGAAGTGAAAATGCGTGCAATTTTTGTGCCACTATTGTGTATTGGATGAAACTTTACACCCATTCTAGAGGTTTATTGTTATCAATTTCTGTGGTAGAAATTGAGCGTAATGAGTCTACGACAAACCGACAAACCAATTAGACAATGAAATTCTGTCTTTCGATAGTTCAGAAGCTCTTTCAGAAACCATTGGTCACGCGGTCCGATATCTATGATTCATACAACTCATACATCGAGGAAGTAATGTCAGTTTGTCAGAAAACTGTGTCGACCACAGAATTAGATTGTTTGAACCTATCACTTTGTTAGAAGTGCAAACTGATTGAAAACGATGGCACATGTAAGAACCTACTAATTGGGTAATTCAATGCTCTACTGAGAGTTGGGCGTCGCTTGCGGATTGCTGTGAATTCCTTCAAAATGCTCCGATCGCCACGACTCCTTCAGATTCGAAGAATTCAGATCATTGCGCAAAAGTTTTCTCGATAATGTTGCGCCTTCCGATCATTTCAAAAAAAGTTAGCAGGCGCATGAAAAAGCGTTCACAAACTTCTCTGTAGAACTTGACATCGTCTGTGTCCCTTTGCTGTGTGATCCGGTTGATAACAGTCACTGAAACTTCGCACAATTTGGCGTGTTTAATGTTGAACTGGCTGCTCATTGTTCGACTGCTATGACATTATATCAGCAGATTGTGCCATGTCATTTACGTAACATGTTCCAATGTTTCCCTTCTAGTCAAACGGAAGAAGAGACGACCTGTCTAATTCTGTGTTGGCTACAATTCGGCTACACCACGAGCGATTGTACAGCGCGAATCGCTTTATTTGTCGCATGATCGCATGTAATGGTATTCATTAAAAGAAGCTAAATTTAACGTTTCAGACATTAAAACTCCTCATTAAATGCTGTCAAATACTCTTTTACGTCGCCGTCAGGACTCCGTTTACAAATATCACAATTGCATTTCTAAATATTAGCGGAATGATTTCTACTGTTCACAAAGTCGATGAAATCAACCTAACACTACAGTGAATGGAGATTGAGATTTCATTGATTACTATTCAGTTTGCTCAGTCTCTTGATAAAGACAAATTATTCACTTAGCAAGCATATTCTTTCCTCTTTCATCCTCTCCTTACTTGAACTTGTCTCTAATCTTCGTGATGAAGACATTCAAGTTGTCCTTCTATAATGATTTGGCTATCAATGAATTGAATGTAAAATTCCCACATGAATACTCGCAATCATTGACAAAATATGTTAAAACTCGTCCTTCCATCAGCATGAATTGTGAAGATTTAATTGCAAGATTTCTGCAAGATTTTTATCCAAACATTTCTCAAACCACTCTGGGTGAAGCTAAGTTAATATTCTACAATACTCTATCTACATGTACTTTGTATTTCTGCGCTCATCAGCCCAGGCCTTAACCGGGCTTCAAAATAGTGTTCCTCAACCTTCTCTTAATATTCACATTTCTTTGATGCTGTATTCAAATGATTGCTAATATGATGAAACCGCCGCACGCCGAGTGTTAAATTTCATGAATCTTCTATTATCATTGTTGAGTGTCGAATTCCTATGGATGAGTCTTGGTCCTGCGCTGATCTGCCGTTGATGTGAAGTTGATGCACCGTTTGTGTTGCATCAGACCGTCGGAAATGGGCCGTTGATGCGCCATTGATGATCCACTGATGATCCACCGATGCGCCGTCGGTGCGTCGGTTATTGCGACGTTGGTGTGTCGTATTTGCGCCATTGATGATCCACCGATGCGCCATCGGTGCGTCGGTTATTGCGACGTTGGTTTGTCGTATTTGCGCCATCGATGATCCCCCGATGCGCCGTCGGTGCGTCGGTTATTGCAACGTTGTTGTGTCCTATTTGAGACATGGATGATCCACCAATGCGCCGTCAGTGCGTCGGTTATTGCGACGTTGGTGTGTCGTATTTGCGCCATTGATGATCCACCTATGCGGCGTTGATATGCCATTGTTGCTGGGATGGTGCTGCACTGTTGGATTGTTAATATGGGTTAATGGACTGCACTAATGTGTCAGTGATGAATAGCTGACACCAGTTTATCTTTCAGGAACTGCTTATTACTCACTTTCTTACAACCATAAAAATGCATATTTCAATGGATTAAGGAAAATTACTCGTAGTTTCTTGCACAACTACCTCATTTAAAATCAGCAAAGGAAAATGTGCCCATTTATTCATACACTCAAACAGCGAGCAGCGCTCCATTCTATTTCGCATCAGATCACTCAGATTGTCGAATTTTCAATTTTGTTAATCGTCAGCCAAACTGAGCACGAAAAGGAAACGGCATAAAAAAGAGGTCAACCGTATTTAGATTTCTGTTTTTCAGCCATTATTCCCTCATTAATTGGCGCGTGTGATAATATCCTTCATTTCCATTCAAAGATATCCATTCCCACACACTCCCCAGGGATCATCTGATATTTGGCAATCATCAGTCAGGAACCTAATCCGAAGGGCTAGATGAGAGAGATGTTAAACAAGGACATGTTTTCCTACTGATTAAAACAGAATCAACAACGATGAGATAGAAAATCAATCGTTATCACTACTGCTAGGACTTCACATAACAGTTATTTACGCAACTGTGCAAACTATCCATCTTTATTGCATTTAAGATCAACATGCCTATGCACGAGCCCGAAGGGCATAGCTTGTTGATCGAGAATGACGTAATTAAGACGGATATCTTTGCATAAGTTGAGTAAATTATTGGTCACATGATCGTTAGAATCTATAACCATCAGAAGTTTATTGTTGCCAATTATAATTGTAGATATCAGCGGTATTTCTTGAGATTTCTATGTTGAATTTGCTGCTTCTACGGATGAAAAGCTTTCTATTTGCTAATGTATTTCAATGAAGGAGTACAATAATAGAGGAATTATAGCTATCTGTCGAGTGCATAAGTTGGAAGATATCTGAGGGCGCGCACGATAGCTGTAATTTCTGTTCATGACTGAACTATCATGGACTAAAAGGCAATTGTGACGTGGTCCATAGAGCATTAGTATTGAAATAATTATGTTTAAGATTGGTAAATGAAAACGAAGGGCAAGAACGGGAAGGTGTAGCTCCATTGAAAATACATCGAAATTGGCAACCTTGATTGAATGCTATGATGTGAAGGATAGCTATTTACGCTATTGGTGCATGATTGCTTCTTTACAGCATTGCACGAGTTAGATATCTTAAATCCCCGAGCCCGTAGGGTGAGAACCATTTAAAGCTAACGAGTTCGAATGCTATGATGAAGCAATCTTATGCACGAGTTGCGTAGAGAATTTTATTTGACGACGTGCTATGATGATCAAGGACAGATTGTGATTGACATGTCTATGATTATCAAGAGTATTTGAATAGAAATTTAACCTCATCGATCGTGAAAATATCTATTCACAAATCTAGTCTATACTAAAGCAGGACAAGACCGCTCCTTCCAGTGCATTGTAGTGAATATAATGGGCCTGTCCTATTACGTGTCATTAAATAAAAGATGCCGCTAAAAGTTGGCTTCTGACACCACTTGCTCAAACTAGAACCCCTCAAGAGGAAGAATATCAGAAGCGTCATTCAAAATGTCGATCGTCAATCGAGCGTTGCAATGGTCTGCTAAAGGGGCGTTTTAGGTGCTTGTTGAAGTGCTTAGAATTTTCACCGGAGAAGGTCTGTGTGATAATTAGAGCATGTATTCTTCTGCAGAACAAAGCTATTCAAAGCAATCAAGATTTCAACGATGATGATTTCGTGAATGAAGAGAATTTGGATTCTGATAATGAAGGCGACGAAGGAATTGGGATCGAAACAAGAGATAGACTCATCAGTCAATTGACTCTGTAGGAAGCGTGTTAAAATGTATGAAGTTATGAGATACGTGCACATATGATTTATGAACTTATACCTTTTTTCTGTTGGATGCATATAAGAATGTTGTTTTTGAATGAAATAGAAGGAGAAAGTGGAATATTTTTGAGTTCTCTTGCGAAGGTATGCCTCGATCAAATTAATGTATATGAAATGTATTCAACGTCTCCCGGATATGTAATAGCAATTGAAGTCATTACGAAGCTGCAAATACTGAATGAAGAAAGCGCTTTCTCGGAAATGACCATGTTGAACTTTAATGGACTACAATACCCGTGTACGTTGTTGAAGGAATCAAAAGTGCTATTCTTCTATCTTGGTCACTCAGTTCTTCAAAGTTGATGTCGACTTCACCTCCTCCAGTCTTCTTTCTCTCTTCCTGTATCTTCTTCCATTGATCCGAAAGATTTTTCTTTATTCGTGAAGTCTCATTTGACCACTTGAATTTCACTTGGTCTGTGGTTCTTTTGTTCC